>JAABKJ010011883.1:0-10644 GCA_011634705.1 Andricus grossulariae
TGACTTGGATAAAAAATGTATCTTATTAATATTCTGATTCTTCGTCAGATTCTATAGTCTGTTTTCTAGATGTTATCTCATAAACGATAAGCGTGAAGGTTGTCCTCCTCAGATACTCACATTTCATTGAAGTTATTTGTAAGGAAAAAAATGTTATCACTTAATTAGCTAAAACTGTTATAAGGGAAATTCCTAGTTATAAATTATAATTATAATTATACACGCGAATCGTGTGTTTCAAGCGAGAGTTATATTAACTATATTACGAAGCTATATTTCAAGTCAAAATTTCCTTGTCCCATAATCAAAATTATAATTTTTCACCAAGTTCCATTTCGCAACTGAAATGATAATTCTTTTTAAAAACTTGCTGCTCCAAATCAGGATCATTGTAATTTTTTACCTACATTTCTGTTTATATTTTTTGTTCATTCCCTGTCTCAACTCAAAATTATAAATCTTTTTTAGAATTCATTGCTCCAAGTCAGAATTGTAATTCTTTGAAAGAATGCCGTAATCAAAGTGAGAATTATAATTCTTTTACCAATTCCCTGTTTCAGCTCAGAATTATAATAATTGAATATACCAAACCACCTCAAATATGTTGAAAAAAATATATTGATATTGAAACAAACGCATTTTTACTGTCTTCTTCTTATGATTAAAAAATTGCGCATCCTATATAAAGCGGAAGCAGTTCTTGTTTTCAAACGTTTTATTGCAGTTTTTAATTCATCTTGTGTGTATTTGTAAAGCAAAATAAGGCAATTTTATTTTTAGGTTAGGTCCTGGTTTCAACGCCCTTCAAATGTAAACCATTCAATAATTTTAGTTCAGTTTTTATGTTCAGAAACCAATCGCCCTTTTCATCTGTAATTTTCAAATATATAAATTCTGCATTCAGATGAACTCAAAAATTGTTATTTATCAAAATTTTTCTTTTTAGATGGATAAAAAAATAACTCGTTCTTGAGGGCCATACCTCGTTGTATATATAGTTCACGCAGATGTGTATTATTTTCCTCCAATATTGCAAAGACGTTACCGTTGTACGTCGATACTACAGATTGTTCTCCGGTTCGCATGGGCGCAGGGATATTTCATCTTACTCTTTCTTTAATTGGTACATCGCGAGAAAAAGTGTATATCCGCATTTCAAATTGCCGGGTCGGATTATTGTTGGGAATGAGCCGAACAGAAATAAGTTCTAAAATTTTTAATTGACATAGGCGGATAGAAGAGCGAATGGCAGGAGAAGATATGGACCTGGCACGACGAAAAGTTTGTGCAGGAGGAGGAGAACTGACCGCAGAAGGCAAAGAATGGCGTCTGACAAGAGAAGACTTTTCAGGAGAATCAGAAGGTCTGTCACGAAGAGCGCCGGGAACAGGGGCCCCATTTGGTAACCCTTTTACAGATTTCACACTCTTTCCCCTCTTTTCCACTTTTTTCCTTTTTCGAAAAATTCCCCTTTTACTGTTTCTTCGGAACTTAGTTTGGTATGAAATTCAACAATTTGCTTGCAATTTTATTCTTTCTTGCTTAAAAACATTATTCTGTTGACAATTGAACTATCTATTCAAAAGATTATATCTTTTCGTGAAAGTTTGAATAATTGTGTTGACAGAGAAATATTTAAAACAAATTTTCACTTCTAAACAATGAGTTTAATTGAATCTAAGAAATAGCTAATTTCTTCAAACAATTCATTGTTAATTTAATATGACAGGCTTATACTAAACTTTTCTTTCGAAGTGTACCATTTTGTCACGCGCAGATATGGTACGAATTCCATATTAATAGGGTCATTTCTTCAATTTCCTTTTTTTAAGACGCACAGTATGAATTTCTTCTTAATAAATTCAAAACAGAATTTGTAGCCATTTCGGAAAGCTCAATTCACGTTCGAAATGAAATAGCGATTAGAATAGTATGTATATTCAATCGCGCGAATTTTGATTTGGCTATAGCTTCACAAATTTGTATAAAATTGTAGATATATTGTATCATTGTACTCACCAATAAAATTGAGGATGACCGGAAAAAACATGACGAGAGTAGAAACAATCCTCATCTTTCCTAATTAGAGGAAAAGCTAATTAATGTATTGATGAAGACTTGTATTAAAAACGTAACTAATGAATATTCTAGGTTTTCGTTTGATGCTGTATTTAATTTTCTTGTCATTATCTTGTAGATCATAAGCGTCAAGGTTGTCCTGGTCAGATATTTACATCTCATTAAAGTTATTTTCGAAGATATCACAATTTATGTAATATTTTACGTTCAAGCCCAATCCATCGTTCGCATGGAAAATTTATATAGTTTCTACCAAACGAATGATTTTGAATTCCTAGTTATTTCCCGGTTTGCTCTTGGTAAATTGTCAATTTTCCTCGGAGAATTTGAAATATTTGAATGATGTCGAACTACTTCCAAAGATTTTTTACCATTCCATGTCAAAAATTCCCTTTTGCAAGTCAAAATAGAATTTTTCACGAAAATTCCCAGTTCGAATATGGCAATCATAACTCTTCATGCAAATCTCCTATTCCAAGTGAGACTTATATTATCTTTCGGAAAATTCCCTGTTCCAACTTAGGACAATTGTAATTTTTCACTTGAATCTCTGTTTATATTCAATTATTCTATGTTTATATTCAGAATCATAAATCTTTTTTAGAATTCACTGCTCCAAGCCAGAATTGTGATTCTTTTAGAAAATTCCGCATTCAAAGTAAGAATTATAATTCTTTCACGAATTGTATAGAGTTTTTAATATCTCAAGGAATATAAGAAAATAATTTAATTGGATCTTATAGGCAGTGTTTGTCAAATTTTACAAATGATAAGCTCATCATCTAACTCTAATAAATATAAATTATCATCATTCAGTTTCTTATCTGAAAGACAAAATGTTTTGCAAAGTCCAAGGATGGGATACGAATACGATGGATTAAGTGCTGTTGCTAAGGCAGATTTCTCTTTCGCCCAGAAATAAAAATCAAATTCAAATATATTTTGATAAAATTGTTCATAACAATGAAAACCGTTCACGCATGGTTATAAGTGGTTACTTATTATATTGACCTAGCAGTCGATCTAACAAATTCCAGACGAAACTCTTTATAAGAATATGTACACAGAGTATACTGTGACTGTAGATCAGATAAACTTGGAAATGAGGAAAAAGTCAGGGAATTCTATTGTTCAGAAAAGGTCAGGAAAAAGACAGGATTTTGTAAAATATTTTTTAAACGTCAGGAAATTTTTATCAGAGACACAGTTGCAATAACTTTCAATTAATGATATTCGGTTCTTAATAATATTTTTATTTCAGAAGTCTTACGTCTACCTGTTACTGATCCACCAGATTTTTAAGAATAGAATACGTCGCATGTGGCTTCACCCTAAAACCTTATCATTTACGAGTTTTCCAGTCTCCCCTAATTCCGTAAAGTTAAAAAGGAAAACCCCAAAATCGCGACTAATCAATGTTGCTAGCCTTATTGATGTTCAGGATTCGCATGGAGTCTGTACCATATATAAACCCTGCCAAAATTATCAAGCTCAGTTCTTTCATTTGTCCTTTATCCGCCGAAGGCTCTGTCCGATTTTGTAATCCGTCGAGTAGTTTTTCTGTCGTTTTCTCGTCTGTTTGTCTGTTTTCTGTCTCTATTTTGCGAGTAAAAAATCTTTTATCTGTTAATACTAGTAAAAGATCAAATTTTCTCACGTCAGTGTATGTGCACAAAATTGGAATATGTGTAAATTGTGAAATCCTAATAATGTGGCTACGAGCCAAATGTGTCTATTACCCTTAAACCACTAACCATAACTTGTTAAATATCGACGCAAAAATCCCTGTCTCATTGGATCCTAGGAAGACTTCAGGTCAATGGAATTAAATCGATTAACCCTCTAGGATTACGCTGAGGACCCTCCAACGCTGTCACATTATTCTTCCAGACAAAATCATCAGATTGATCATCTTCAAAAATTATCGGCCTGTCGAATCTCTAACGTATCTGTTGTCCTCTCTGCAAGGCTCATTCGAAACTAGCCGGAGATTCTACAAACAAATAGTGGAAATTCTTCTGGCTCTTAAGTACGAGGCACAACAAATAAAATTTGCGTGAGCAATCGATTAGATTTCTACTTATTTAATCTTTCTTGTCTTTTTGCCTAAAAATCACTCAGAATCTTACTTTTCTTCAAAAGCTGCATTTCATGGGATATACTTGATGACATGGGACTCTGCCCTATCTCTGCATATTTGACAAGATTGTTAATCAATGTAGTAAACTGAATAAATTAATAATTATACTTGAAATTGGTTTAGTCTCTCTCTCTCTCTCTCTCTCAGTTCACCCCAAATCCCGCATCGATTGAATTTCTTAGCATAAGTTTCATTGAATTATAAATTGTGCTGATTATTCAGTCGAGCAAAAATGAGGATCTATTTCTGATAATTAGGTAAGTAATGTAATTTCATTATCCAGACGTCACAGAAGGAAGAATAATGTTTGAAAATATGCAAATAAGATTTTGGGTTTCTCCAAAAATAAAATTAAAACTTAACTGTTTGCTCAACCGAGTGTAGTAAAACAGACAAAAATTAAAGTTCCAATAATATTTCTACATTATTTCCAAGATTATTGGTTCCAATGTTAGTATGTATATGAAACATTCCTATGTAATCTTGCATATCTATATTTTTTTCAGTTGCTTTCTTCTGATGACTATATTTTTAGTGAAAAATCTTATCATCTGTTTGGAAATACAACAGAGTTGTTAAAAAGTCATATTTTTTTCGCTCAGAATTCGTAGAAAATCAACGTTTCGTGGAAAATTCATATTTTGGTGTAAAAATTCATCTGAAACCTTTCTGGGTTGAAAGTTGAAACACTTTGTTGATAAATAATTTATTGGTTGAAGATTCATCATTTCAGTTAAAAATTCATCTCTTTTCTTGCTCCTTGCCTCCACAAATTTGTAGTTTGGTCAATGAATCAGCGCAAATTTGTTTTGGGGTGCGATGTAGTGCATTCGGAGTGCAATGGAAAGGATTTGGGTAAATCTAAAAAATATCTCGAGTGGCGGGGGGGGGGGGGGGGGCGTATACTGCAGCGGACCTCCAATCTTATAAAGAAATTAAGTTTTTAATGTTAAATATCTGTCGATTCTCTTTTTGCATTCGTTCCTGAAAAAAAAAGTTAATCAGGTTTGTTATGTTATTTTTTTGTTGTAGATTTTGAGCCAGAGGAAAATTTGTCACAACTAAAAATAACCACTTTGGTTTCAAACTAGTAGATAAAAAACTGTCCTTCGATGGGGAAAAAAATAAATCAAGCTTATTGGTTGGAATTCGCTTTTCCTTCTGGTTGAAGGTTCAATTCTTTGTATAAGCACTTGTTGATTTCGATCAAAATTTTTTGCTTTTTCTTTAAAATTATTTGTTGCAACTGCAAGTTTAACTCTTCTATCTTTGGTAAAAAATTCGTCTTTTTTAGTAGAAAACTGATCCCCTTGGTTTGAAATTATCTCAGTTTTGGTTAAAAATGCATCTATTGTGTTGAAAAATAACTGTTTTGCTGAATATTTATGTTCATAGGTAAATCTCTTTGGTTCAAAATTTGGCAATTTTCTGGAAAATTCGTCTTTTTTTGATGAAAATAAATTTTCTTTCCCAAATATCTAACATTTTCAGTTGAACTACTTTTTTAAAAATTAAACTCTATGATAAAAATTTGACTATTTTGTCAAAAACAAATTATTTTGTTGAAAATTCAAGCATTTGGTAGAAAGGTCAGCTTTTTTGGTCTAGAAAGAGATAGAAATTTTATTCTGGTATTAGTTATTGAAAATTATGAAGAATTGGAAGATAAAATTATATAAAAGTAAAATTCTGGTCTCTGAATATGAATGGTTGGGGAAAAAATTTGGCCATTCACCTTTTTCCGTGCAGGGAAAATTCAGGAAATTTCGAAACAGTAGTTATGGGGTCAACTCTATAATTCAGTTACACATTACACACAAAAGTATAATCAATCTTGTCGATGAAGTATGTCTATTATTATTGTATTGAAATTCTTCTTGATTGGGCGACCCTTGGTTAAAGGAAACTCCTTGATTTCTTCTGTGGTCATTTCTTGAACCTTACCGCTGTACATGTTAATTTTGATCCGTTTTTGGAGGCCATATTTCATTATATATATTCCACGGAGATGTGTATTATTTCTCTCCAATATTGCGAGGACCTCACCATTTGACGTTGATAATACTGATTGTTCTCCTGTTGGCATGGGCACAAGGGCACAATGTCTTCCTCTTAGTTGAATTGGTGCAGCACGAGGAAAAGTGTATCGTCGAATTTCGAATCGCCGGTTTGGATTCCTATGGGGAATAAGCCGAACAGCCGTAAGTTCTTCAATTTTCAAATGACGTAGGCTGATAGAAGAACGAACAGCAGGAGAAGATCTGGACCTGACATGACGAGAAGATTCAGCAGGAGGAGAATACCTGACCGGAGAAGGCGGAGAATGTGTTCTGGCAGGAGAAGACTTTTCAGGAGAATCAGAAGGTCTGCCGCGAGGAACATAAGGGATAGGGGCCCCATTAGGTAAACAATCAAACTGTGAACCTAACACTGCAACAAATAGCAGAGAATTCAATTTAGAAATAGCTTGAAAAACATAAGCCTACATTGCATAGAGAGACGTCAAACGAGAGAAACATGTTTCTAAAAGCTGGTGCAATCGGGTCATTAGAGACGATGCTTGACCTTTAATTTTAAAAGATGTGTATACAAATGTGGAAGACGTACAGAGATCAAACAATTCTTCTTTTCTTGTTTCAATATTTCAATAATTATTCGTCTCTGAGTGAAAATTTCATCTCTTTTGATTAAACATGCAAGTACAAATTATTTGAGAAATTGATTAATGCATTAAATTCGAACTGTTTTGGTAGAAAATTAAACTATTTGGTTGATAATTCGTTTTTATTTTAGTTTAAAATTAATTTTGCAACTGAAGATTCAACCACTCTCCTACTTGTCAAAAATTTATTTAATTTTTCTAAAATTCATAAAAATGACACTCAATAAATTACGCATTTTCCTCAAGAAAAAATTCACCTTTCGGTCTAACCGACTGAATTTCTGCTGAACTTTCCCCTAAGTTGTGATATCTTTCGATATTGTATTTTTTTTTCTTCAAATTTGTCTAAAAAGATTCTTTAGCCCTGTCCTTCTTAGAAATCGTGTGATTCTATTGAACCGCTAAAGACAAGACGAGAGTAGAAACTAGCCCCATGCTTTCTAACTGTAGGGAAAGCTCATTAATGTATTGATGAAGACTGGGATTGAAAAATTAACTAATTAATATTCTAGTTTTTGGTTAGTGATTCAATTTCATTTGATGAGAACAATTTTATTTGCATTTTCCCCAAGAGAAAATTTATTCTTCGGTCTAACAGATTTAATGTCTGCCGAACTTTCCTCTAGGTTGTAATCTAACTCGATTTATTGAATTCACCAAGGTGTTAAATTTATAAGAAAACGATTCAATCCGTAATTTTAAATTGCAATCAAATACAATCAAATTATAAGTAAATGAAAAACAAGAGTTTTCAGCAAAGCACCTTCTTCCAATTGCTCATAACACGACATAACACAACATTGAGTTCTGAAATATATGAATGTATATCTTAGGATGTGCACTTGAGCTTAAGTGTGCCCTTTTTTGCTACTCTTCAATTTGTTTTGCTCCTTATGGTATATATACATGAACGCGCGCGCTGGCTCACCGTCATTTGTTGTTCCAGTTACATCAACGCGGACCGCGGACGAGCGAGCTCACTTGTTTCGGTAATCTGCTTTCCGTCCTCATTCCTTGGGTATAAATGATATTAATAAAATAATAATTAAAACCGTTATTGCATACAATATATGTATATGCAAAATATAAACTTCTTGAATAAGTCCACTTATTATTATTTCTTCTTCTCCCTGTTTTTCCCTGTCTTGTTCATATTGTATTCCACATTGAAACATTTTTTGACATAAAATGACAAAATTCACTACAAGGGAAGTTCTTGAAGGACTCCTTAGAAATAATAATGTAGAGTCCACTGTTTTCTATGTTATATCAAAAATGAAACTGTATGTTAATAAAATTAACAATGCAGATGTAGAGTGATTGAAAGCCTCATTGAGAGCTCTTAAAAGTAGACTCTCTGAAAAATACAACGCTGCGAGGAGAATTATGGATAAGTTTGAGACAAAAAATGCCGAATGGTTAAATTCTGATTTTCCAGTTTTATTTACTTTAAAAACTGAGCAGCCACATCTTCTATCTTTTCATGCTTACCGTCCAAGCCTCCAATTCCATAAAAAAATCGGATCGCTCAAAGCGTCGAGAACTTGCAATAATTAGTGCTTAACAAAAGCACGACCCAGAAAGATTAATAATGGCTTCTCGCCACGCAGCGAATCGAAATAAGAATAAAGATTTGTATACTGTTCTCAGTAAGGCTTCACAAAACTTAGAGCAACCGAGAAAAATTAGAAAATTGTTGGAGGCACTAAAAATTTCAATAAAACAATAGTCTGCCGAAGAAGCTTCAACTTTTCTCCTGGACAATTCTCTAACTAAATCTGTGTACACAAATATACGGTTAGAAAGCAAAAAGTGTGGTGCTGATATTTGGTGGTCGTATAATCCTATTAGAGAAGTTTAGTCACAATGTAGACCACCCAAAGCGAAAATTTCTATCTCGGAGAAAAAAGCCGAGGTAACTCTGCAGGCCTTGTTGAATCAGACTTCCAGTAGGATTGTCGAAACGCAGATGGAAGTCATAATTCAGCATATGCAGAATTCGGGTACTATGGAAATGGAACTTTTGTTGATGTGCTCGTGGGGTATGGATGGTAGTATTGGTCATTCACCTTACAAGCAATCTTTTAAATCAGTGGAAGATAATGAGATTCTCAGTGATGGAAGCGTGTTTGTCACTTCTCTCATCCCTTTACAACTGTCAACGGCAGAGAATGTTTTGTTGCTGAACAATAGAGCATCTCAATCGCCAAGATCTTTTCGCCCTATTCAGATACTGAAACTAAAGAAACCGAGACCGTTATTTTGAATAAAAAAAAACATTGAGGATCAAATTGACAAGCTAGCAACTCATGAAAATGCATTGGATGATGATGATGGTTGGAGTGTTCGAATCCTCTTTTCTTTGTTTTCAACATTGATCGACGGCAAGGCATTGAACATAATAACAGGTACAAAATCCATGCAAACTTGCCCTATCTGTCATTCGACTCAAAATTCTTCAATTACCTGTCTAATAAGGTGAAGGGCTTATTTTTACCAAACCCGAATTCGTTGATGTATGGACTCAGTTCATTACATGCATGGATCAGAATACTAGAATGTTGCCTGCACATTTCATACAGCCTTCCTCTAAAGGTCTGGCAAGTAAGATCTCCTGCTCAAAAAGTTCTATTTGCTCAGCGAAAAAGAAAGTTCAAGAGATTTTGTGGGAAAAGTTGGGATTGACAGTGGGTAAACCAAAACCAGGTGGTTCTGGAACTACAAATGATGGGAATACAGCTCGAAGAGCTTTTAAGAATCCAGATGAACTTGCCACACATCGTGGGCTTTCCTGTGAGTTACTACGTAATTTAAAAACATTTTTAATGGCTATGTTGCAACAGCTTCCGCTAAATCCACTTGGGTTTAAAAAACTTCGTGATTCTACTGCTCAAATATATAAAACTCACTATAACTGGTACCCAATGCCTTCAACGTTACATAAGATACTCATTCATGGAGCAGAAATCATAAGCACAAGTCTGTTACCGGTAGGAATGCTTAGCGAAGAAGCTTCTGAAGCTCGCAACAAAGGCTATGAGAATTACAGAAAATTCCACAGCAGAAAACATGACCGCCAACCTAATATGTACGATGTGTTCTATACAGTAATGGATTCCTCAGGTCCACTCATATCTGTAAGCAGTGTACATTCACGACTTCAAAAAGATAAATTTTTGCCCATTTCAAACAATTTCAGAGTTATACTCGCTGTGCCTCAAGTAAATGTGATGCAAGATGACGAAGCATCCAGTTCCGACACACAAGATCGAGAAGATGAAGTAACAGGTTTTTCAGAAGCTGAAATGCTCATAGATGAAATTAAATTGATTGGTGAAGAGGAAGATCGATCTCTAGATAATTCGTAAGCAAGAGCGACCCCAAAAACTCCCGGGTAACTATTTTTAGCCAAATTTGTAGACTTTTTGAATTTTGATTTAAAAATCGAATTTCAGCCATAAAACAGGGTCTCCAGATTAGTGATTAGCTCCCTGAAAAACCCGTAGATACCACGTTTCAGGTAGATCCAATGATTTTTTGAAATATTCGTCCACCATATTGGATCCGCCATTTACATTTAACATTTTCAGCCAAACAACGCACCACACGAAAAAAAGTCAGGGCGAAAAAAATGTATCTTTTTGCACTCCCTATAGGATTATCATAAATACTTTTTGAATTTTCTGGAAAAATCGAAAATTCCCATTTTTATTGCACAAAAAGTAATGAAAAATCAAAAATTCAATTCCACGGTCAAACTATG
>JAABKJ010011884.1:0-10644 GCA_011634705.1 Andricus grossulariae
AAAGAGAAATTGCATCAAATCACTATTTTTCTAAACAGAGAAAACTATTTTATGTTAAAAACTAATATGAATATCAAAAAATACGGTCGGTATTTGTAATAGTCACAATGCCCCGCACCGACGCCATACCCCACTCTCCCCTAATAACAAAATAAATTTGTATTAACAACCGAGATTTTGCCGTGAAATCCAAAACAACTCCACAAAATGATTTTGTTGCGATTATAAAAATTTGTTTACCCTGTGCGGTGATTGGTGTCCAGTACATACCAGGTACTCTTCTTACCCAATTAGATAATAGAGAGAGGGCTTTGAAGATCGTGGCCTTTGTCAAAGCACGCAGTCTTCAACGTTCTCAAACTAATTTTCATACGAACATGTCATATGAGACTGTGTGATATTAATTTAACTTAGAGAAGCAATTTTACGTGGACAGAGCCACGTTCCTGGCAAGGCGTTACATCTTCGGATAGCATAAGTTTGGCTTTCAAGTGACGACAGTTACAGTCTCCCGGAGTGATTTATACGTTGTGCTAGGAGTAACATCAAGCATGCACTGAACACTCGCGTTGGCGAATTTCGAGCATAGAAATCAGTTTCTTCCCTGTCGTCGAGATTGCGAGCCAACAATCTTTAATAAATGTTGCTTGCTGACTTGGAATGACTGTTCCGTCTTTCACAGTCGCATACAACCGGTAGATATTTAAGTAGAAGAAGATCGATCGGCTTTATAATGTTTAGTCTCGTTTGAATGCAGTTTGTCTTCTGCTTTCCAGAAGGAACGTACTCACAAAGCCTTGTGCAGCTCTGATCCGTTTAAATACGAGACGCCCTGTCACTAGTAAATCACCCTGCCCCTAAACATTAAAAGGATTTGCCTTAATTTATGTCCGAATTCCGCACTTTTTTCACCAAAAAGTCACATGTAACTGAAGTTTGCAACATTTATAAGGGAACGTCTCTTGGACACTTCTCTGATGAAAAAATATAATTTAAATCCGTGTCAATGCATTAAAGACAATATTATCAACACAACAAAACTTAGTAGTTGCATTTTAAGC
This sequence comes from Andricus grossulariae, assembly GCA_011634705.1. Classification (NCBI taxonomy): domain Eukaryota; kingdom Metazoa; phylum Arthropoda; class Insecta; order Hymenoptera; family Cynipidae; genus Andricus; species Andricus grossulariae. The sequence continues at coordinate 1,062 of JAABKJ010011884.1, forward strand.
TATATAGTTTATTTTTCAAGCCAAAAAGCCGAATTTTTTAGAAGAGAGCCAAAAGAGATGAATTTCCAACCAAGAAAGATGACTTTTCTACCATGAAAGATGAATGTTCAATCCAAAAGGACGATTTTTCAATCAGGAAGATTAATTTTCTACCAAATAAACGAATTGTCAACAAAATATTTCAGTTTTCAAGCTAAAAATTAGAATGTTTTAGAAAACAGTTGACCCTAAACAGGAAATGAATCATTTTCAACAAGAACATTAATTTCCACTCAAGAGAGGTGAACTTTCATCGAAATAGTTGAATCCTCAACCAAAATAAGGAATTTTCAACAAAAAAAGATTAATTTTCTGGCCAAATTGATGAATTTTCAATAAAATATATCAATTTTGTATATAATAGTGGAATTTTCAAGTTATAAAGAAAAAATTTTCAACCGAAAATTGAATAGCTACAATTTTAGATAAAAAAATTAAGTTTTATTGAAAAAAAAAAAATTTTTAAATAGTTTAATTTTTTCAACAGTTTAATTTTGAACCAAATAGTTTAATTTTCTACCAAAGTAGTTTAATTTTCAATGAAAAATATGAATTTTCAACAAAAAAGTTCAATTTCAACCAAATTTTTTTATTTTCTACCAAATTGATATATTTGCAGGCCAAAGAGACGAATTTTCTACAAACCTACTGAATTTTCAACCCGACAACATGAATTTTCCACAAATAAGTCAATTTACGACCAAATAGTTAAATTTTCAACTAAGGTAATGAATCTTTAATCAAAAAATAAAAATAATTTTTTACAAAGTAGTTCAACTTTAAACCAAGAAGTTGTTTTTTTAAGCAAGAAAAAAAATTAATACTCAATGAAACATTTAATAGTTAATATTTCAACAAAAGAAGATTATCATTTTTAATTAAAAACTGTTGAATTCAACCAAAAATACGAATGTTCAATCAAAAAAAGTTTAATTTTCGACCAAAAAAGATGATTTCATAACAAAATACTTGAATGTTCAACAAAATAATTTAATTTTTAATAAAATATTGATATTTTTGACGAAACTGATGAATTTTCAACCTCCAAAAAGGAACTTTTAACCAAGTGGTCAAATTTTCAAACAAAAAAGATTCAACTTCTACCAAAAACAGTAGCATTTTCAATAAAATAATTAAATTTTTTCATAATACAGTTGAATTTTCAACAAAAGAAAATTAATTTTCTGTCCAAATAGACGAATTTTCAACAAACAGTTGAATTTTTGACCGAAAGAAAGTAGTTTTTTAACAAAATACTTGAATTTGCAACAAAATAATTCAATTTTCAAGAAAATAGTTGAATTTTCAATTTAAAAAGTCGCATGTTTTATAAAACAGTTGACTTTTAAACCCAAAAAAGTTGAATTTTCAATAAAAGAAGATGAATTTTTTGCCCAAGTAGACGGATTTTCAACATGCGGTTGAATTTTCGACCAAAGATGTAACTTTTTAACAAAATACTTGCATTTTTAAAAAAATATTTGAATTTTCAACAAAAAAGTTAATTTTCAATCAAGAAAGATGAATTTACAACCGAATAGTTAAATTATTATCAACAATAAATTATTTGTAACCAAGCAGTTACATTTACAAGTTTAAATTTCAACCTAGAAACATACATTTTCAACCAAATCATCAAATTTTGAGTCAAAAAAGATTAAACTTCAATCAAGAATTATTGCATTTTCAACCAAATAGTTGAATTTTCACCGCAAGAATTAAAAAATAAATAAATTATCAAACTACAAAGATAAATTTTCAACTAAAAATGTTATAGTTGATATTAAAAAAAAAAAAAGAAAAAAAAGAAAATTACCAAAAGAGACGAATTCTAAAACCTAAGAGATGCATTTTGAAACAAGAAGATTAATTTTCCAGAAAAAATATCAATTTTCAAGAAAATTTTTGAATTTTTAAACAACTAGTTGAATTTAAAAAAAATTCCAATTTTCAACCAAGGAGATAAATTTTCCTACCGAAGAAATGAATTTTTAACCAAATAGTTGATTTTTTAGACAAGAAAGAAAAGATAAGTTAAGCCAAACTGATGAACTTTCAAGCCAAACGAAAAATTTTCCGTAAAACAGTTAAATTTTCAAGAAAAATGGTAATTTTCAACCAAACAATTGCATTTTTGATCGAAAAGAGGAAATTTCAAACCAAGAAGATTAGTTTTCTATAAAAAGAGGAATTATCAGCTAAAAAAATAAATCAACAACAAAAACTGGAAGAGTTACATTCTTAGTTTCAAAAATTAATTCTAAACAAAAAATGGGGTTTCAACACAATAGGTAAACTCAACCAAACAGATAAATTTTCAACTAAAATTATGAAACTTCAACCGGAATAGTTAAATTTTTATTTTAAAAAACTAATTTTCGATAAAAACCGAATTTTCAAACAAGGATTAAATTTTTCAAAAAATTTAATTAAAAATAAATAAATTATATTAATATAAATTTTAGCAATAGCATTTTTTTAAATTTTTTAATTAAGAAAAAAATACAAATTTCTTTGATGCCGGGCAAAAACGAAAAGTTTTATTCCAATATTCCTATCGGAAGACTTCGTTTTATCTGGGTGGATCAATCGCAGTCTTCCGATAGTGATTTTTTTTAATTTAATAAATTTGTCTAAATGGAAGTCTTCCGATCAGGATATTGGGATGAAACTTTTTTCGCTCATGTGCGGCATCAAATAGAAGAAAATTATAATTAAAAAAACCTTTCAAGATGCTATTGCAAAAATAGTTCAAATTGTAATATTTTCTTAAATTCTATATAACATCCAAAATAATAAATGGCAACATTTTATAAATAAACTAAATACAAATTTAATTATTGTGAGCATAAACTGTTTCCAAAAATGCATCCCATTATATTTATACAAAAAATAATATAAGTCGTGAGCTTTAGAAATTTAATCTTAAATTTGGTTGGTTAAGCTGGAATATTAAGTAGAATTAAGAGAAAGGGAGCGAAAAGAAGCTTAGAACTTTGTGAAACGGATCAGGGTTCGGTTGAAATGACTATTTATCCCAAAGGGTTTGAACACCGACAATTTTTTCTTGATTTCGTATCTAGGATCTCTTACAACTATTTTCCGATAAAAAATCTTTTCTCGTGCCATTTTCGAAAAAAATCCAGTTTTAATTTAAAAAAATCGAAATATCTAGTTTTTTGCGAAAAAGCGAGATATGAAAAAATTCAAGAGCGTAAAATTCTTCCTTGGAAAAATTTTCACCAGAAGACCCCCTTTACTATTTTTTAATCTATGGTCGCTTATTTATAGAACTGGATTTTTCGATTTTAAGAAGTCATGATTTAAATAACCTGAGGATAGTTTATTCTTCTTGAAAAATGTAATGGTTTATGTCTGTCTATAGTTAGAAAAATATAAGTTGTAGAGCTTAGACAGTACTGCGGTACTTACCTACCGAGCAAGGTTCTGTACCATGCTGTGTTACCGGCAACAGATAATTACCTTCGGTCGGTAAGTGACGCAGTTCTGTCATAGCTATACTACTAATGTGTAAATATTTCCGATTTTTAATACCTCGAATCATACAATTATTAACTGATCAAGTAATTACTAATTGCATGATGGGATAGTTTTATATTATCTGATATATCACAGAAAACAGTTTATTAATCATAAACAGATATAAACAATACGATTTTTCCAAAAGGAAAAAAGTATCCTAGGTTTATTTAAATCATACATTATCTGTTTCAATTTTTCCTTCCGTATGACACTATGGAAAAACAAGTTTTACCTCCTAAAATCGAAAAATCAAGTTTTTCAAAAAATGAAGAAAAAAAGTAAGAATAAAATAAAGTAATAGGGTATTTTTTGTGAAAATTTTAATTCTAGCAATAACAATTTGTTCTTAAAGTTCATGAATATGATGAATAATGGAAACAAATTTTTATTTGTATTTTATTTTCATGCACAAAATTTCATGCATATTTAACATATTAATATTTAGAATAAGAAATATTTTTCTAAGAATAGTGACAATGATGAAAAGAAGTTTGATATTAATTAGTCATATAATTTCATATTGCAATTAAAATAAAAAAAAGGCACGGCGAAAAAATTCCTTGAAATTTCCAATATTTTTCAGGTATATGAGAATCCCGGACAACTCCAGAATTTCCAGGGGAATGGACAGCCCGATTGTTCATTAAAAAATTCCATTAAACAAAAAAAATTAATGAATTATTCTAAATTAAAAAAATGTTAATTTAAGTGACTTAAAATTGTCCAATGCCATATTCTACATACCAATACGATCAGCAAATTTTATTTTGAAATAGAAAATAATCCACTGTAAGAGTCATACGTACCTGAAACACAAAATGAATGTACACCTTAGTATTTAGTACAATAAAAATTTTTTTTTGAATATCCAAGGTAGAAATCTAAATTTACTTTAGTAAGAGATTCAGTTTAAATTAAGGATACGTAATAATTTTATTAATTGCAATTAACTAAATATATTAAAAAATTGAGAAATTAAAAAAAATAGGGATGAATATACAACAATTACGCGAGTTAATTATAAATAATGTTTTTTCAGTCCCTAAAGTCCCTATAAGATGAATCTTATAAAAAATGTTTAATTTCTAACCAAATAGTTGAATTTCCAACCTACAAAGATGAATACTTTAACCAAAAAAAAATAATTTTTAATAAAAAGAGTTGAATTTTCAACCATGCCAGATTTTTCAGACAGGAAAGGAAAAAATGCAACCAAATTTTTGAATTTTGAAGCCGAAAAGATGAATTTCCTATAAAACAGTTGAAGTTTTAACCCGAAACTATAAGTTTTAAAGATAAAAATTTATTTTTAACCTAAATATTGAATTTGCTACTAAAATAGTTGAATTTTTAACCAAATATTTAAATTTTCAAATAAAGAGATAAATCTTTTAAAAAATGAATTTTTAACAAAGTAGTTCAACTTTCAACCAACTAGTTGAATTTCCAACCTAAAAAGGTTTTAATTTCAAATTAAAAACAGTTGATTTCAACCAAAAAAGACGAATTTTCAAACAAATAATTTAATTCTCAACCGAAACATTTTTTTTCAACTAAACAGTTGAATCTTTAACCAGAAAATATAAAATTTCTACCAAAAGAGATGAATTTTCAACCATGCATAGTTACATTCTCAACTAAAAGGATTAGTTTTGTACTAAAAAAAAAGAATTTTGAACAAAATATATGAATTTTCTACTAAAAGTGGTAAGTGTTCAACCACAAATAAAATATTTCCACTTTCATTAAAAAATAATGATAACAATTTTCATCCAAAAGAGAAAGCAATATTCAACAACATAGTTGAATTTTCAATCAAAGAATTGAATTTTTTATTAAAATGTTGAATCTTCCACTAAAAAAAAATGAATTTTCAACAAAGTACTTTCGATCAAATAGTTGAATTTTCAACAAGAGTTAAAATTGTAATCAAGAAAGATTTTTCAGTCAATAGAGAACAAAAATTTCATCCAAAATCTTGAATGTCCAAGCCAAAAAGACAAGGTTTCTACAAAACAGTTGTATTACTAACAAAGACAGCTATATTTCCAACCAAACAGATTAATTTTCTACCAAAAAAGACAAATTTCTAACAGAATAAATAAATTTTCTACTAAAAATGACAAGTTTTCTACTAAAAATGAAATAGTTCAATTTTCATTTAAAAAATTGTTTTTTAACAAAAGCGAAACGAATTTTCAACAAAATAGTTTAACTTTCAACCAAAGAATTTAATTTTGAACTAAAATGATGAATCTTCAAGTAAAAACTGTGGAATTATCAAACCAAAACGACAAATGTTCAATAAAATAGTTATATTTTTAATTAAATAACATTTTTTAGTGAAAAAAAAAATTTGCAATCAAACTGTTGAATTTTCAAGGCAAAAGGATGAATTTTCAACAAAACCAGGGTGTCTAGTGATCAGACAATTTGAAATTCCCGGGGTTTTCCCGGTTTTTTCTCGGTCAAATTTTTTCCCCCGACCAATTTTTAGATGTCTCATTGTGATTTTTGAAAGTAAACGTATACACAATTGTACATCCTCCACATTTTTGCATAGAACTCTTAAAATTATAGGTCAAACCATCGACAACTGATATGTAGTAATTGTGAATTCTCTTTTGTTAATGCTCTTTCAGCTTTAACGAACACATTATTATCATGAGTCTCATGAGAAAAAACAGGTTTAAAGCAAATTAAAAAAAAATTTTGTAATCAAACATTTTGTTGCACCTTAAATCTTATTGTCCAAAATTTCAATTTGTTTATTTGTAATTTCATTTTTCACGATTAAAACAAAAAATGTGTCTTGTCAAAAAATGATTAATAACAAATTTGTAGCTCTTTTTTGGGGTGAATAATTTTGGTCTATATTTTTCTTGTCCTGTGTCGTTTGTAGTAAGGATAAATTGTTCGAATTTTCGAGTACTGCGAATAGCCGTACATGGAATTTTCAAATCTTGAAAAAAATGGTCTTGAAAATTTAGAAAATGCTCTAATTTTTTGAATTTTCATCCAAAATAGCTAGCTAACGAACTTGTCCTTTTCTTTTAGGTCTCAAAAAATTGTGCTAAAGCTCAATCCAATCTGAACATTTTTTCGAAAGTGATCGTGCCTGCAGACAGACTACAGATTACAGACAGACTACGGACAGACAGCTTCGTAAGAAGATAAATTAGAAAAAGTTGATTTTTCGATGAAATACAAAAAACTCCCAGTCCTAAATAAAATTCCCGGGGGTTCCCCGGTTTTTTCAAGGTCAAATAAAACTACCGGGTTCTCCCCGGTTTCCCGGTCCGCTAGATACCCTGAAAACTTTTAAATTTTCAACCAAAAAGGACAGTGTAGAACAATCCTTGACCAGACAGTTACATTTTTAACCACAAAAGGTTCAATTTCTATAGAAAGAGATGAATCTTCCAATCAAAAAGACAGATGTTCAACAAAATGATTAAATTTTTAATCAAAAAAATTTTTTTAAATAAGAAAAAAATTCAATTAAGTTTTTGAATTTTCAAGCAAAAAAACGACCTTTCAACAAAACAGTTAAATTTTTAACTGAAAAGGCTAACTTTTCAAGAAAATTTTAGAATTTTCATCAAAATATCTTATGTAAGAAATGTTTTTGACCACGTACACCCCCCTCCTCCATGTGAGACACAGCATAACAAATCCTTGATCCCCCCCCCCCCAAAAAAAAGACTACGTAATGTATATACAGCCCCTTGGTGGTGTTTCATCCTGATCCTTGGCATCATGTTCTTCATAATAAATTTCCAAGGTTCTTGTTCCTTTACACTATCCAATATCTCACTGTCTGTAGTTTCTGTAAAAATTATTAAATTAGTGTCCACAGCAACAAAATCTTCAAAGTTTACATCTATGAATCCTAATCTCCTTTGTAGATCAGCCCACTCTTCAGAAATACCATCCGCGTCGAAAAATTTCAAATCAGGTACCATCTTTCCTCATCCGAAGCCTTGAGAAATCTTCTTATGATTCTCTTTCGGAAATTAACTCTAAGGTTCTTGATAATTCCTTGATCCATTAGTTGCAAGTTTGAAGTGAAATTGGGTGGTAAGTAAACCACTTTCACGGCCTTTAGTGTTTGCATCAAGGCTTTCGGATGAGCCGGACAATTATCCACGAATAGAAGAACTTTCCGATTGTCTGTTTGGAATTTGCGATCAATTTTATAAAGCCAGTCTTTATATATTAAACTCGTCTTTCAAGATTTTTTATTCTTCTTGTAAAGCACTAGTAAAGACTTGACTCCCTTAAATCATCGTGGATCCTTTGATTTTCCTATTACCAAAAACTTTAGTTTTTCTTTACCAGACATATTAGCGCACCATAATGGTATCACGATCTTTGTTTTTCTTTCTAACATGACAAGTTAGTGGTCACATGCATGGAGAAAGATGGTTAGTCAGTCTGAACATGTAGAGTGTCAGGCTGACTATATTTGAGGTTTAACCATGGGACAGCCCCTAGATGGTGGAGCGTGCCATCCATGGAGTGGCAAAATTTGATTGTTGGCTTCACTATCCAAGAGTATAAATTTGAGGAACCTGGAGTGTAAACCCGATTATTCCAAGAGTTTTTAGCTTGATTACCTCAGAGTATTAACTTAATCATACCAGAGGATTAACTTTATTATTTGTTGACCTTCTTCTGCCTACTCCTGACAGTAAGAGAGACGAGATACGGAAATATAAATTATTAAATGAAACCTGAAAAATATGAAAATTCATCTAGCCTGAAAGAATCTTTATTATTTTTGGATAGTAAGACGTCTGAGACATGATTGCATATGCACCAAAACTTTGACTTTTCGGTAGAAGTCGTGACAATTGAGAAGATTGACAATTCTAGAGAGTCGATTTGATTATCCTGATAGTGAGTTTAAAACACCTGTGGATATTGAAACAGACTATAAAATTATGGTCTTCCTGACTATGAAGTACCGCATTGAATTACACATTCATTTAACAGTTTATGCATAATATATCCAATATTTTTTATTAAAAGTTTTTGATTGGCATAATCACTACTTTTAAATCTGTAAATGCGTTTAATTAGTGTTTCAACGAGAGACGAAGGATGGCAAGGCTTTCAAAGTTCAAAGCCTTTCGGCATGATCATTACTCGTTTCTGTCCGGTATAACGCTTTTTTCCGAGGAATAATTTAATTCAATTAAAATCCAGAAACGAACCTTGCTAATGATCGGAACAGCGAATTAATTACTCAAAGAAGCAGAGAGTCGATTTTCTCTGGGGCGCTAATTTTTAAAAGAAAAAAACTTGAGGTATAATAGAGAAAATGAAAGAGCGTTAAAATATTACGTAAAAGTTGTTCCTCCATTTTTCAGAACTCACTTCCCTGATAAAAAACTTCTGGAAACCTTAAATTTCCGGAAATTTTATTTAATTTATCAATTTAACAGAAATATTCCAAATTTTCTGTAATTTATGGTGTTTAAAATGCCAATTTTTAGAAATTTCCGGAAAGTTTGTTTTTATTGTTTCTTGAATCAAAAATAACCTGCATTTGTTACAAAAATATATCGTATGAAATAGATACAGATAGCAGTCTTCAAAACCCAAATTGCTCTCAAATAGGGAAAAGAGGATGATTTTTACCGAAAATAGGGAATAAAAGGGGAATAAATACTTTAAAATAACATTAATGTATAGGTACCATATTGAATTCAATATGAAATGCTTAGGATTTCTAGTCGAAATATAAAAATAACAATAAATAACAAATTAATTTGAGAACAAACAGTTATATTTACAACCCAATAGTTGAAGCTTCAAGTCAAAAAGATGAGTTTTTTATAAGACAGTTGAATTTTCAAACAAGAAAGATAAATTTTCAATCCAAAAGGACGAATTTTCTGTCCAAAAAAATGAATTTTCAAGAAACAGATGTCCTTTTGAACAAAATAGTGTAATTTTCAAAAAAATAATTAAATTTTCAAAAAACTGGTTGAAT
>JAABKJ010011885.1:0-10644 GCA_011634705.1 Andricus grossulariae
GAATAATCTTCAAGAAAACAGTTGCATTTTTGAATAAAAAGGAGATGAATTCTAAAGCAAAAATATAATAGTAGATTAGTATTTTTTACCGAAAAAGACGAATTCTCAATAAAATAATGAATTTCCAACCAAATAGTAGAATTTTCAACTAAACAAGATGAATTTTCAACTTAAAATGAAGTAATTATATTTTCAAAGAAATAAAAAATAATGTCTTACTAAAAACGACCTTTAAAAAAATAGTTAAATTTGCATACAAAGAGATGAATTTTTAACTAAAATAAAGAATCTACAACTAAAAAATTAATTTTCAGTGAATTAGTACAAATTTCCTTCTTCTTTTAAATAATATAATTATGTATTAATAAATTGAATTTCCAACAAAATAGTCGAATTTGCAAAAAAGAAAGATTAAGTTGCTACAAAGAGCGATGAATTTTTTAGAAAAGAGTTGAGCTTTCAATAGATTAAATAAAAAGTGTAAAAGTTGACATTTCAATAAATAGAATATTTTTAATTAAATTAAAATATTTCAAATCCTTTACAATATTTTGAAATGCCTTGAAATATTTGAGAATCTGCAAAAACTTTTGATATCCTTCGAAATTCATAAATTGTTGTAAAAAATTCTTTTGAATCCATTAAAATATGTGACATATTGCGTGAGATCTGAAGATTTTCTTTGGAATCTCTTGGAATATTTAAAGTCCTGTGAAATCCTGAAAAATCAAATTCAAAAAAGCTTATTGAGATCCTTTAAAATACCTTAAGATGACGGAAACCCTAAAAAATCTGATAAAATATCTTAAAAATCCTTTGAAACATTTTTAAATTTTGGAAATCCTCTGAAATCCCTTGGAATTTTTTTCACTATCCTATAGTCTTATAAATCCTATGCAGTCCTTCAAAATCTTTCCAAATTCTAGGAAATTCCTTAAAACTGCAAAAAACTTTTTTCAATATCTCTACTCAATCAAAACTTTGACAATTTCTGCAAACATTTTTTCAAGAAAATCTATAAATTGAGGAAATTCAAAAGATTTTGAGGAATTCCGGGGATTTATAAAATTTGATTTAAAATATTTGAAGAATTTGGAATATTCAAGGATATGAGAGATTTCAGGGAATTCGAGGAATTTGGGAAATTCCAAATATTCACGGAATTCTGAATATTCAATGAATTCAAAATCTTCAAAGATTAAAGGTAATTTAGAGAATTTCAGAGCATATCAGGATTTCGGATAATTTAGAGATTTCAGAATATTTCAGGAATTTAGAAGAATTGCAGGAATTCAGGGATTTCAAAGTAGCTAGAGAATTCGAGGAATTCAAGGAATTTCAGTAATCCAAAATATTTTAAGAATTCAGAGGATTCAGAGATTTGCAGGAATTTAGAAATTCTTAGAGATTACAGAGTGCTTTTTCAAATATCTTAAACATTACTCAGTATCCTTTCAAATAACCTAAAATATTTTAAATCCTTTGAAATATATTGAAATTCCTTGAAATATTTGAAAATCTTTAAAAACCTTTGAAATTCTTTAAAATTCCTTAATTCTTGCGAATAAATTCTTTGATTTTCATTAAATTTGATCAAATCTGTTGAAATCCAGAAATCCCAAAATATCATAAAATTCTTTGGAATCTTTTAAAAAATACTAAAACCCTATTAGGTCCTTAAAATGCTTTAAAATCTTCCAAAGTTCTAGAAAATTCTTTAAAACCATATAAACTTTTTTTAAATCTTTTAACATCATTCAAAGCCTTGAAAATTCCTTGAAACTTTTCAAATATTCTCAACATCCTTCGGAATCATTTAAAATAACATAAAATATTTCAAATCCTTCAAAATATTGTTAAATCCATTAAAATAGCAAACTTAAAAAGAGTTTAAAAGAAAAAAGCCGATTTCTGCGTGAGAAATAATTTATTTTTCTTGAAGTTAAACAATCAAAACTTGTTTTTGTTTTTAGAGGCCTCCCTGGAATATTTGTGTCGAAATACAATAGTTTTCATTAAATGTTAATTTTTTCACATTTTTCCCCTTTTTCGCGTTTTCATGTTTAATTATAATTTGTGGAAAGTCATTGCAGAATTACTTTTCGTATTTTATTTTTATGCATAGCCTGGAATATGGAATTTTTTAATTACTTTTATGTGCGACACTGACTATTTTTATCGTCAAAAGTTTTATAAAGTTGGCCGTGACTATATAGAAGAATTTCGCTAAAGAAAGTCAACTTCCGCCCAATATCTGATAGGAAATTATGCCCCAGCTGGACTAGTATTTCTCATTCAGAGGCTCTATTAACCCCTCGCTGAAGTCGATATTCTCTCAGTATGCAATTAAAAATTAATCGACAAAGAAGCGTGTTGAAATATTAAATTTTTTAGATTTTAATGATTCAAATTTTTATTCTCGTAGTTCTTCCTGAAAAAGATTCACTTTTTTGTAATCATAAGTCGATTTCAGGTGACACAACTCTTCACAAGGACATCCAAAAATTTGTTCAAAAAATAGTTTACCACTACAATGAAACATTTAAATATGCATTGAATCGATTTTCCATATATGTTTTATGTTCCTAATTCGCAATGTGTCCCCTAAGAGTTTACATGACCTCCGTTTCCTTTTTTTCACTTCTCTTCTACCTCATTTTTGCCATTTTTTACATCTATTTTTCCATCTTTCTCATTTGCTCCTCTAGTCCCATCCAACTCCTTTATGTACTCCTCACCTAATCAATTCTTCCCTAGAATTTTTATCACATTCTTTTTCCCGATTCCTTTATCTTCTATTCCTCTCCTACATCCTTCCATGTTCCTTCTTCTTATTCACAGATTCTGCACCTTTTGATCTCTTTCTTTCCCCAATACTTCCCTTTCCTTACCTCATTTCCCAATATAAATCTTGCTATTCGGGTCTATCTTCTCTCTCCCCAACCTTATTCTAAATACTCTAGTACTCTTTTCTTCATAATCATCTTATACCATTTATAACCCTGTCCCTTTTTTCCAATTCTTTATAGTTTACAAAAGTCCCCTTTCCTAAGCACTAAGAAACTCCTTCCTTTCTTCTTCCCATTCGGTTATTTCTATCGCTCTTCCTCTCCTTTCTTTTACCTCCTTTAAACACTTTTTCACTAACTCCTTTCTCTTTCCCTCCCTGAGCTTCCTCTGAAACTTCCCTTTCCTGCTCTAATACCTCATTTATCCCTTTACGCTTCTTCTTTCATCGTACGTGCAGGTGCCCTTATCCCTTATCGTCTACCTTATTTACCTTTATTGTAAATTCTCAATTTCCTTCCATCCCCATATCTCCGCTTTATAGCCTAATACCATACCAGCGTATCAAATAACCATATTCTTCTTCTGCAATATTTTTTTATTATCTGTTTCATTATCCCTGCCGCATTTGTTATCCTTTCTTTTATGCAAGCTCTGTGATCTTCATTTGTTTTCAAGGTATATCCCAAACATTTAAACTCTTTTACTTTTTCTAGCTTTACTCCCTTCCCCCAGTTCATTCTTTTTTTCTTCTTCCTCTTTTTCTAAACCTCATTATCTTTGTCTTTTCTCTGTTTAAATTCAACTTCTTCCCATCTCAGCATTTCGTCATTCCCGGAACTAAGCTCACCATCCCTTCTTCATCCTCTGCCATCAAAACTATATCGTCTACGTATGCCAGTGTACACAACTTTTTCTTTTCCCATTCCCCTTTTTCACCATAACTTTTTCTATCTCGACACTATGGTTTTTCCTTATCTTTGCCTTTCTTCACTACAGGTACCACTACTCCTTCTTTCCATAACTCTGGCCACCCCTCTCTTCTCCATGCTCTATTGCACATTATTCAGGCCAATTTCTTTAGTTCTGTTCCCCATATATCTAGAATTTATTTGGAATCTCATTTATACCAGGTGCTTTTGAAGCTTTCATTATTCCTAACTCCTTGACCATTTCCTCCCTTGTTATACCCTCTTCCTATTCTCTTCCTCTACTGTATTTTCCTCCTTTCCTAACTTCTCTCTCTACCTCTCCCATAGCAAATTCATAAAATATTTTTTACTCTACCATGCCAATGTCCTGGTTTACTCTTTTCCTTTTTTCTCTCTCTCAAAAAACTTTTGAAAACTCTCTCAAACCTTTTTTTTTCGTCCTTTTTAGTTTCCTCCTCTTTTTTTGATCACACAGCTCAGTATAGTTCTTTTGTTTTCTCCTATATTCTTCTTCACTACTTTTCTCTTTTCTCCATTTTCTTAATTCCTTTTTTACTTCCTTCTCCTTGTCTCTACATTCCTCATCCCATCTACTTCTATCTCCTCCTTCTCTAACTTATTTTTTGCTTGTCCACTCTAATACTCTTTATATTTCTTCTATGAATATTTCCATCTCCTCGATAAATTAATTTAGCTTTTAATAACTGCGCTCTAAAATCTGGGAAAAAATAACACAAATCAATGAATTTTCAATGTTACAGACGTTCACTGTCCAACTTTGGCACCACCTCAACCTCCCTTAATTGGAAAAACAGAGGGTGCGAGAATGGGACAAAGTGCGCATTTTGAATGTCCCCCTGGATACAGATTGGAAGGAGTTCCCAGCATGACCTGTCAGTATAATGGTGAGTTTATTTCAAAAATAAATGTTATGGTTGATTGCCAAAAACTTGAACATTTTAGACAATGAGATTTAAAATTTTTTATTTTTCATTTGTAGTTTGGGAAAAGTGCGTGACAAGACATTTTACGTACTTTTTAGAGTTTCGTAGTAAATAACGGAAAATAAGGGGAAATAAGGCGATAGTATGTAGGGTAAGTGAGGAGAAATTAGGGGAAGTGAGGTAAGGAGATGTAGGAAAAAGTAAGGAAAATAGGGAGAATGGTCGTAAGGTGAAGTAAGAGGAAATTCGGAGAAATAAGTTGGGCTAAGGTAAGAGAAATTAGGGGGGAGGGGATTAGAGGATGCGAGGAAGAATGTGGGGCGAGTATGAAGAAAAAGTGAAAAAAATAAGGGGAAAGGACGTAAGAGAAATTGAGGTGAAATGAGGGGGATTAAACTAAGTGAGGGGGAAAGGTAGAAAAAGTAGATGCGGTGTTGAGAAATGAGGAAAGGGGTAGCAAGGGTATTTAAGAGAAATCAGCGGGCGGAAAGTAGAAATAGGAAGGGGAAATAAGGTGATGAAAATTAGGGGAAGTGAGGAGTAATTATGAAAGTAAGGTGAATTGATGGCAGGGAAATTAGGGAAAGTGAGGTGAAGAGAAGTTGGGAAAAGTAAGGAAAATAAGGAGAATGGTCGTGAGGTGAAGTGACAGGAAATCGAGAAAAACAAGTGGCGGTAAAGTAAGAGAAATAAGAGAAGGGGAATTAAAGGATGTGAGGGTAAATGAGGGGCAAGTATGTAGGAAAAGTGAAAGAAATAAGGGGAAAAGACGTAAGGGAAATTGAGGCGAAATGAAGGGGATTAGACTAAATGAGGGGAAACAGTAGGAAAAGTAGATGCAGTGTTGAGAAATGAGGAGAGGGAAAGTAAGTTAATTGATGAAAAAGTGGTGCAGGAGGTGTAAGGGAAAATCAGAAAAGGGGCAGAAGGTAAATGAAGGGGAAATGAGGGAAAGGTTAGTAGGGGAAATTATGGAAATAATGGAATTGTTATTACAAGAAGTTAGGGAAAATAAGAGGAGTGAAAGTACTGGAAGTGAGGGAAGGAGTAATCAGGGTAAGTAGGGCAAGTGAGTGAAAAAAAGGGGTGGAGAGGTGGGACAGTGTAGAGAAATGAGTGACGGGGTAGCGAGGACATGTTAGAAAAATAAGTGGACCGAAAGTAGAAGAAGGAAGGAGAAATAAGGTGATGGAAATGAGGAGAAGGGAGGGTAAATTAAGAAAATAAGGTAAATAGATGGTACGGCAATCGGGGGAAGTGAGGGAAGGAGTAGTAGGGGAAAGTAAGGAAAATAAGGGGAATGGTCGGATGGTGAAGTGAGAGGAAATTAGAAAAAATAAGTGGCGTTAAAGTAAGAGAAATGAGGGGAGTGAAATTAGAGAATGTAAGGGAAAATGAGGGGCGAGTATGTAGGAAAAGTGAAAGAAATAAGGGGAACAGACGTAAGGGAAATTAAGGCGAAATGAGGAGGAGTAGACAAAGTGGGGAGGGGGAGTAGGGGGAAAAGAAGAAGTGGACGAGGGGAACTAGGGGAAGTGAGGGCAATTATGGAAGGGGAATTAGGGAAAAATTTGTGAGGGAAAGTAAAAAAAGACAGTGTAAGTGAGGGGAAATAGCAGAAATGATTAGAAATGAGAGTAAGTAGGGGAAGCGAAGTAGTTGCTGGTGAAGAGTTGTAGGGGAAGGGGTGTGTTTGTTGAGGAAGCTAGGAGTGAGTTAAGTAAAGAAGGACGACATTGGAGAAGGGCGGGAAAAGGTAAACTGAGGGGAGGAGAAGTAGATGGTGTAGGAGGAGTTGGAGAGGGAAGTAGGGGAAGAGGAGTAGTGGACAAGGGAAAATGGGGGAAGCGAGGGCGATGAGGAAAAGGGAATTAGGGAAAAATGAGAGCGGGAAAGGAAAAGAAGCAAGTGTAAGTGAGGAAAAATAGGAGAAATTATTAGAAATGAGGGTGAGTAGGAGAAGGGAAGTGGTTGCTGGTGAAGACTTGTAGGGGGAGGGGAGTGTTAGCTGAGAAAGCAAGGAGTGGGTTCAGTAAAGAAGGACGACGTTGGAGAAGAGCGGCAAAAGGTGTAGTGAGGGGAGCGGGAAGTAGGTGTGTAGGAGAAGTAGGTGGAGGGTAGTAGGGGAAGAAGGAGAAGTGGACGAGGAGAACTAGGGGAAGTGAGGGCAATGAGGGAAGGGGAATCAGTGCAAAATTTGAGGTTGAAAGTAAGAGAAGCGAATTCAAGTGAGGGAAAATAGGAGAAATAATTAGAAATGAGGGTGAGCAGGGGAAGGGAAGTGGTTTCTGATGAAGAGTTGTAGGGAAAGGGGAGTGTCAGCTGGGGAAGCTAGAAGTGGGTTAAGTGAAGGAGGACGACATTGGAGAAGGGTGGCAAAAGGTTAAGTGAGGGGAGGGGAAGTCGGTGGTTTAGGGGGAGTAGGGGAAGGAAATCTATGGAAGGGGGAGGACTGGACGAATTAATCAACTTCTCAATAGGCTACAAAATCATTTTTTGTAGGCGCGCTGTGCCTACTTTGACTAATTTACTATTGTAAATTGAAATTTAATTGGTCTTAAATTGGTTAGATTTTTGTCCATCACCGTTAATTACCTCTGAAAAATTGAATATCTAAAATCATAAAATTATTCAAAAGATTCATTGCTTCTATAATTTCCTTTAATCACAATTTAAAAGCCCACTAAATTGTTAAATTATTACAAAGCTTTCATCCATTTTCCCTCTACTTACCTCTGAGAGAGACAAAAAAAGAGAAACGGAGTACAAAGTAAAGGAGCCACTCGATTACATTTTCTCATTATATGAAAGTGCTGATAATGAAAGTTTACATCTTTGTGTAAAAAGAAATTTGAGGGAAGCAGAAAAGCAGAAATGAGGTCGAACTTACTTTCACTGGGTAGTGATCCTTTAAATTCTTAGATTAAAAGCTTTTCTCTCGATATGGTAATCTCGTGAATTTAATTTCACGAATGCAGCACTAATTCAGAAAGTGGATCTACTGTTCCTTGATTAATGAGGGACGGGGATTACAACAGAAATGAGAAAATTATCAGCCGAGTCTGCAAATTATTATATTTACTACCGGTAGTAAATGCACGGATTAAAAACAATTTAAAAACTAATTATTAAAGAAAGTTTTAGACATTAAGAGTTTTTCATTTTTTTTAAAATAATTACTATTAATTTCGAATTGAAAACGCTTGAAATAAAAAATATGCATTTAACGAATTTAAATTAAAAACGTTCTACATCAAACAATTTAAAATAGGTATAATTTGCAAGAATGGAAAATATATGTAATGGAATGAAAAGTAATTGAATTTGTATCATTCCTGAATAAAAGCGTTTCAAATTTAAAAAATTAAATACTGAATTTTGAATACTGGATCATTTAAAATTCAAAGGAATTGAAATCATATCATTTATAAATAAAAGCGTAGAAAATAGAATAATTAGAAATTGTAAACGTTTGAATTTTGATAATTTTTAATTCGAAACGATTAAAATTTGACAATTTTTCCATGGAAAAAAAATCTACTACGGATTTTACACAACACAATTTTTTACTTCATAATTTCAAATCCCTTAATTTTTAATGCTTTATTTTGAATTATTATTCATTCTTCAAAGCTTCCCATAAAATACTTCTCTATTTTAAATGATTAATTTTTTTAAATCTTCAACTAAAAATCGAAAAATTTTAAGATATTGACAATGAATAAAAGTTCAAATAAAGAGACATATCCTCATGATTCCAGTGTTTGAAATGGCATAATTTTAAACCTTTCTATTCGAAATTGTTTTTCCTGAGGTGTGTTTGAAGTTTTCGATATTTTAGAATATTTTCAAATGAAAAATAATTTAATTTTCAATGCCTACTTCTAAAATTGTATCTTTTTTAAGCCTTAAATTTGACAACATTATTTTCTCAATTGTTTGTTGTTTCGAATTTATTCTGTATGAATTTATTTTAGAATTATTCAATTTTAATATAAACTGAAACTTCTGCAACCGAGTTTAATAATTTCGTATTCTACGATTTTGAAGAATTTCAAAATCTAACCAATTTTGTACTCTTAAAATTAAGTCTAAATTATTTAAAATATTTAGATATAAAATTAATAAATTTAAAATTAACTAAAATTTTAACCAAATAGTTTAGAATATTTATATCTGAAATTATTAAATTTTGGGTTCATGAATTTAGAATTTCAGAGAATCTAATAAATGCAGTGAATCCAAGGAATTTATAATATTCCAGAAAATCGGGGAATTCCGAGTATTCCAGAAATTCAGCATATTTGAAGATTTCAGGGAATCAGAGAATTTCAGGGATTTCAAGGAGCTTAGGGAATGCAGAATATTCCATGAATTCAGAAAATTCAGATTATTCTTAGGTTTTAGAGGAAATCTACTAAATTCTCATTGTCCTAAATATAAATCTGTTACTTAAAAAAAATGAAAATTTTTAAATGTACGTTTTGAAAGTTGTGAATTTTTGATTCAAAATACTATAAATTTGATACTGTACCTACCATTTTCTAGCAATGCAAATTCGGAAATTGTCACTTTTTAACATCAATAAAAACACTCATAACTAACATTAATATCGAAGATCTTGAATTGAGATTTAGTAAATTATTTGAAGTTCATAATTTTTAATTGTTTGATTTACATTGCTTATTTAAGCAACTATGCAGCTTTTAGATTAAAATTAATTATTTACCTAATCATTTGTTTTTATAATTTTTCCAACTGTAAAATATAATTATTTTCAAATCATACAATTTAGAAAGAATTAGAAATAAAATCAAACTATTTTTAATATTTTGATATGTGCTTTTACTTCAAGATTGTTTCATTTTAAATTATTTCGATTTGAAATCATTAATTATTGAAAGTTGTAAGCTGAATGCTAATCGTCAAGATATTTTGTTTTAAATTTACCGTTTTGAAAGATTTAGAAAAAGGGGAAAGTCATTAAACTTGTATAACATTTGAAATCATTCAAAATTTTTTTATATACTAAAATAAGAACGTTAAAGACTTTACTTAGGCTTGAAATTGAAAAATTGTAATTGTAATAGATTTTAGTAATTTAATTATTTCTATCGAAACTAATATGAAAAATTATTTTCTTTCACGCATATGTATTTCTAAACTTTAAATACTCTAAATAATAAAACGAATGAATTAAAAAAAGAATTCTGTGAACACTTGTCGATTATTATTATTATTATTATTATTATTATTATTATTATTAACCCTTGTGTTGCTACCCGGGTACCCGGGTATCCATCGGCGTATGTTTTATTAACTAAATTTTTTTCTAATAAAGATAGGCCAAATGCTTCTCGAATCTACATGATCGAACAGATTCTCTATCAAAATTTGCGTTGCACATATTTTAAGAAATTTTTTAGTTTGAAATATTTTGCAATTGAAAAAAAAAGCACGGCTGAGCCACCCGGGTACCCGGGTACCCTGACAGAAAAAGCATGATTTTCGTACAGTATATCATAAAAATGCAGTTTATTATAATAACATGTAAAGAAATATGGATTGTTTTACAAATAATAACATGATATATACATTTTTAATTGTTCATTGATGCAATGTACTGTCTATAATAATAAAAATTACACTTTGCGATGTAATCGTTGAACAAAAATCATGGGGTTTTCATTTTTTGCACAATAACAGGGATTTCAGCGTAAAAGGAGCTCAAAAAAGGGGAAATAGGGTTTTTTTCTCACGAAAAAGGGGGAAATAGGGGAAAGATTGCAAATTTATTTTTAAATTTCGAAAAGAACAAACAACCTTTTCATGAAAAATGTTATATTTTTGAATAATTTTCAATAATTTTTCAATGATTTCTGTCATTCAAGAATTTATTTTAAAAAATTGGATATACTTAGGTCGTTGGAAATCCATTCAGAGTAAAATAAAAAATATCAGTTTGCAACCAAAAATGGAAT
>JAABKJ010011886.1:0-10643 GCA_011634705.1 Andricus grossulariae
AAGGCAAGAAATTTGTTTAAAAATTTGCGTAAGAGCCTCAAATTTGATGTTACCATTTCTGTAATCTTTTACGTCTTTGGAGAAAAATCTGGATTTCGCGTGGAAAATTGATATGTTTATACGTTTATATATTATTCATGTATTCAGATATTTTTTATCATAAAAAGATGAATATTACTGCCATTAATATTATGTTGCTTTTCTGAAACTGAATATATTTACAGTCTACTCTGTCAAATTATTATTAAGAATCTCATTATTATTATTGTCTGAATCTAAGGAGCTAATCACTTGACTTCTGAACATACACTAATAGAAATGTAGTCAAATCGAAACTGAAATTTGTTGGATTCAAAGAAACAAATTTATTGACTCTTAGTCAAAGAGAAGGTTTTGTGATGCAGAGAAATGTCTTTGGTTCCAAGAAATAGTTTTTGTTTAAACAAAAATGTATCTTTTATTAAAAATTATATTTTTTTGAAGATATTTTCCATTAAGTAACAAAAAATTATTTTAAAGAAACAGTTTCATTAATTTAAAACAAATAATGACATTTAGACTATAATTAAAAGTGAGATTATGAAGGAGATTAATACATTTTCAAGTTCTAATGTATACATATAATGAAACTGTCATGATTACGATTTTGCGAGATTTCAATCTGAATTAAAATTTATAGGATTATGATAATAAAAAATACGTAATTTGTACAATAAATTTTGAAACTCGTGCACATGGATGTTACAATTTTCTTCCCTTGAACTTTAGAAATTGAATTTTGATATGAAAATAAAATAATTTGCTACATTCATGTAACAACTAATTCAGCGATGCTAACAGATTACATTTTTATGTTTATTTTATCGATTTTAGTTCAAAATTCAACAGCTTTTTTTGAATTAATCTTTTTTTTGTTTTCGTCAACTGGTTGATATATCATCTTTTTTATTAAAAATCCTTTTTGATTTAAAATGACCGAGGTGAAGAAATAATATAATATACATTTAATATAATAGAGTTGGACATAATATAAAAAAATTTGCGCTTTGGTCACAAGATACGTGATAAGAATGTGACCGTTAAAGCAAGAGAAGCTTTAACAAAAGAGAATGCATGTTCACAAAAAGATATTTGTCGATGATTTGACCTTTAATCTTAAAAGATCTAGGCATAAAGTTGGGAGATGTACAAAGACCGAGCGCTCAACGTGACGTAAGTGCATTATCGAGCGCAAAGCGCGAGATTCGAGAGGAACGCGCTCTAGGCGCGCTCAAACTTGCGAGCGATTGAAATGTTCCCGCACAGAAGTCATATACTTTGCATTCGATGATCCGCATATGTGACAAAAAGTACAAAAGGGAAATTTCTTAACTCTCAAAAAAACATGTTCGTATACACTATAAATTTCTGGGGGTAACTAAAATGAAATAGTAATTATGAAGAATGAAACGTTTACTTTATTTTGCATTATATGAATGAGAAGATCCAGTTCGAAGTACAGAAATAATTAAAACATACATTTAATACAATAGAGTTCATCACAATACCGAAAATTTTGCATTTTTAAAACGTCTCAATCGATCGTGATGCGCGAGACGAGCGATTAGAATGTATTCATTCAAGCCAAAGGATCTTTAACAAAAGCAGAGTGGCCATTTGAATCGATGAAGAAAATTCCCGGAGTTTTAAGTTCGAAAAATTAATTTAATTGAAAGAAAATTATTTTAATTAATAGACGTTTCCAATTAATGTCTGTTCAATTTTTATTTATACATTTAAATTTGAATGCTTCTTGACATGCTGTTTTGCTCTCTCATTCATAGTCAGACCGACTCCTTGACTACCATGTGATTCACTATCTACTCCTGACCATAGCTCGAATCCGTTTTTTAAAATTCTTATTTCCTATCACTCTTCTGTCACATTCCTTTTTCTGCTTTTTTTCAAGTACACATGAAATATCTCTATTTATCGCATTCTATTGATTATTCTATTGTTTTTACCATTCACTGTTTAAAGTATACACCCAATTACCAACACGATGCCATGAATTCATTTTGTCAGTGAGGTGACCATGTCCAAAATAATTAGTCAATTCATCGAAGGTTTTTCATTCATTCATCGAAGTCCACTTCTAACGTCAGTCCCACCCGACTTCTGTCATTCTGAGGTATGAGGACAAAACTTCAATCGAAAGAGTGATAGATGGTTTGTATTGCGTACTGAGAAGGGCACCATCTTACTGCAGTTTAGAAATAGGTGAGAAAACCTGCTCATTTCCCCAACTTCCCGAAAATTTCTACAAATCTGATCTACACATCTAGAACTACCAGCAAGCAAAGTTTTAGACTTTTTAGCTAAGTTTAGCCAAATTATATACCAAGCGACACTAAGCGAAAAGTCAGCAGCAAAAAAGCTGAATCTCAAATCTTCCTAACTGCACTTTGAAATTCTTCAAATTGAACATTTACGTTTAAAATATAAAATGTTTAAGGTAAAAGATTTTAGAATTGGATACATTTTTTAGAAAGATTTGTCAAATTTTCATTCAATAATGAATGAAATATTATTTCCTGTTTTTCCCTGGCCTTAAAAAATTTCTGGTGATTTTTTTGCATTCTCAGTGAAGCAAAGACTCTGAAGAGGGAATTCAAAATTACAAAATTAAGGTTGTTGATGTTTTGACAATTTCTAAGTTACATGCATAAACGTGGATTAAGCATAAATACCGAGCATTATTTTATAAGCGGTGTAAAGAATTGTTGTTCAGTCACGATATACTCTAAAAGCCTTCATGATTGAGATATGGTTGGTTATTGGACATGCCGCGATTTCTTCTGCAGTCATTTCCTTAACCACGCGGCTCACCATGCTTATTTTCGCCCGAGCTAGCCGCAAATCAATAAGTTTATATATTCCACGAAAATAAAATTGGCCCTCCGGTGTTTTCCCCAATAGCGCACAGACGTCGCCAGAAATCGTCGCTAATACAATTTGTTCGTCAGTTGGCATGGGCGAAAAGGGGTTATTTGCGGTTCTCACTCCAATTGGTTTATTGGGAGGAAAAGTGTATCTTCGAAGTATGAATATCCGGCTCTGATTCTTTTCGGGTATAAGTCGAATCAATTCAAGTTCCTCAAATGGATATCCAAGTACGTCAGGAAAGGTTCTTTTGAGCGCAGGAGAGTTGGACCTTTCACGAACAAGAGGCTTGGCAGGAGGAGACTCAGCAGAAGGATGATGTCTGGCAGGAGAAACAGACCTGCCAGGAGAATATTTGACAAGAGAAGAAGAAGGTTGACAACGATCAACACCAGGATTATGATCCCCATGAAGATTGGACTGTGAACTTAAAGCTGTAAGAAGAAATAGAGGCTCACATTTTTTTCAAATAACACAACCGTATATTGGTATACCATCAGTTGTAAATGACGCTGTTATTGAGGGGTCTGAATGTAGCAGCTTACATTAACGTAGCGTCTCCACTGTCTCAAATCACGAAATAATAAACATTTGATTCCACCAGAATTTTCAGCTTTTTTGGGCTCCTCAAAAATACCAAGTATGATTTTTGAGGTCCAAACCTGAACGTTAAAAAGCACGATTTTCGTACGGCGTACATACAACTTTGTCAAAAAATAATCTTTTCAAGAATTTAACGGTGTCAATAGTTTCTGATTTTTACGTTTTTTATTAATACCAACTCCGATTCTTTGGATCAAACCCTTAACGTCCAAATGCACCTCCTTTACATTGCACATATGTGACACTATGCAAGATTGCACGGGTTCAAGTCCAAAATGCGCAGATACTATTTTGGAGAAACCCAAAAATCAGAGACTGTATTGAGAATAACAAATTTCGAAACGGATTTTTTTTTGCAAAATCGTGTTTACGTGGTGAAGAGAGATCGCTATTAAACGTTAAGGGTTGGATACAAAAAATCAAAGTTGGTATTTTTGAGGAGCCTAAAGATCAAGGACTCTATCAACATTTAAACGTTTTGAAAAAAATGATTTTTCAACAAATTCATATTGATGTGATACAGAGGGGTTGATTTTTCACGTTAAGGATTGAAGCCTAAAAATCTTTGTGAGAAGCCCAAAAATGAGAGTCTGTGTTGACAATAAAAATTTATGAATAGCATTGTTCGTTTGCAAATTTGTATTGACATGAAATAGAGGGGTTGTTTTTTGACGTTAAGGGTTGAAGACCAAAAATCGAAGTTGGTATTTTTAAGAGCCAACAAATCAAATATTCTATTTACACAGCGATGGTATAAAGGAGGTGCTTTTCAACGTTGAGGGATGGAGCCCAAAAATCGGATTTGATATTTTTAAGAGCCCAAAAATACAGTGGAAGCTAATTTGTAAATAATTCAAATTTTTTGAGGTGGTTGATTTTGGAATTTATAGGTGGTTTTTTAGCATTTTTTCTTGCAGGATTCAACAGAAAAAATCTCCCGAAATTCTGGTGAAATTAAATTTCTATTATTTTGTGAGTTTAGATAGTTGAGGTGCTAGGTGATTGTAAGCTTGCACCTACACAACAAAATTGATTTTTTTAAGAAAGTAGAGGAGCCGAAAATTTTTTATTGGTTTTCAAAAAAAAAGCAAAAAAGCCCAAAATTTGAATATATGAAGAATTCCGATGTTCGATTGTGGAGTTGCTAGCTTGGTGGACCACCTATATAATTTGAATTATAAAATTTTTTGGAAAGTAAGGTTTTGGGGAAACAACACGAATGAATAAACAAAAATTGCGCATGCAAAATACATCTACAAATTTCTTGATAATCACTTTTTGATTGGACGTGTAGTTTTGGTTTCGATCGCAAAAAAGTATTTTTTGAAAGAATGTATATTTTTTGTTCAAATCGTAAAAAATAATCCTACGTAACAACATTGCTTTTTTCATAGAATGCGCACTTTTTTTATTCTTTGAGTTTGAAAAAGTAAAATAATTCAATGAATTTATGTGAAAAATAAGTTTAATAATCGATCTGAATAAAACTAATGGAAAATTCGAAAAAAATTGAGACAGTCGAATTTAATTCTACCTTAATGAATTTTTCCCAGTACCACTAATTATTTATTTTAAAAGAATTTTCAGCAATTTATACCTTATAAACTAAAAAAGATCAATATATATATATATATATATATATATATATAAATAATAAACTATAAGTGCTGCATGAAATCTATTTAATATGCATAAACCTTCACAGTTTGGGGGATATCATATGTGCAAAATAAATGTAACAAAATTATAGATATGATATATTATATTATTATATTTACCAATAAAATTCAGGATAATGATCAAGAATAAGATCAGAGTACGGATAATCCTCATCTTTTCGAATTAGAAGACAAACTGATTATTGTATTATTAAAGAATTTAGTTACAAAAATGTAACTAATGAATATCTTACTCCCTGATGAGCTTATATAATCTTCAGTATAGTCATTATCTATTGTATTGAAGGCGTTAGCTTTATCATTCTGATATATTTACATTTGATAAGAGTCAGTTTCAAGAAAACCAAATTTCCCACAAATTAAATTAATACTGATGTCACCATTTATAATATCTCTTACGTTCTACGTAAAAGTGATTATTGATGGCAAACTTATATATTGTCCACTATAACGACCTATTTGAAGCTTCGCAATTCCGTTTTATATATATGTACAGTATTAGTCAGAGAAAAAGAAGTTGTCTTGAAACAAAAGCATGCGTTGTAACGTCGATTTTCAGTCACTATCACAGTCACCTCCAAATATACTTTTATGTCAGAAATATGAATGTTAGTCTTATTAATATTACGATGTTTTTTTGAGACGTAATATGTTTACAATCTACTATGTCGAATTATTATTATGAATATTATTATAATGATTTAAATCTGACTTGAAAATCACATGAATTTTGAACATACAAGTTTTTTGCTGCGAACAATTAAAAGGTACAATCATCCAATGGCAGATAATGTTTATGACGAGGCCAATATTTCAAAAGAATCTTAAGAATATCAATGGGCGTTTCAAGAATTTCAAGGAAGTGAAGCAATGTAATTGGATTTCATGGAATGCGCAGGGAAGAAAATTCTGGAAGCCTCCTGTAAAAATCACTAGCCCTCAGTCAAAACAGAAGGTTTCTTGATCAAAAAGAAATTTCTTTTGGGTCAGAGAATCATTTATTCTCGAAATCTTATCTACATATACAATAAAAGTCTTCTGTCATCAGATTTTACGAAATTTCAACATGAATTTATCTGAGTTTCTAAATGTAAAATAATATTATCAATACACATATCAATAGTAATCAAATTTCCTAATTTAATCAACAATTTGGAGTTTCTGAAATTATGATCACAAAAAATAATTGGTTTTTACGAAATTTTCAAAATATATGTTTTCTAATGCTCAAAATTGATTGAGACTTCATTTGTCCTCTGAGAATACGGACAAACTATGAGTGAAAGCCGATAATTTTTTCCTAAATATCCTCGTATACAATGTTAGGGTAATGAAGCTAAGGCCTATTATATTGCGATATAAGTGAAAGATAACGACTGATACTAATAAATTCCAGTATAACTGAGATAAAAATGAAATTTTTATTATAGAAATCAAAAACAAGAGAACCTAAAATGAAGAAGTTATTTTAAGAGAATAGCTGAAATTCTTTTTAAATTCGTTTTTTCCATCTTGCAGAGAAATTAATAATGAGTGTCGAATAATTTGTTTCTCATAAGATAATATTCAAATATATTGAAAGTGAACTTTATCAGTATCATGTAACTTAAGATAACCTTATAGCATCGATTTTTGAGAAATTTTTGTCGCCCAATGTCTATTTATCTAGCTTTTCCGAGGAATAGATCTGTTGGGAGGAAAGAATTCCCATTCTTATTAGGAGAAAAGAGCACGGGAATATAATATTGCCCGGGACAAGATTTTAGTAATTTCAAATAAGTGTCTTTTCGGGTATAAAAAAATATCTGGGCTGATTTAACAAAAATTTGTGTCTTCTTGTGTGAGTTTTTTTGGATCATGATATTATTCAGGTCTTGAGTATTGAATAAGAGTTCATGTTACGCTGAGAAAGCGAAGAGACAACATAAAGCAGGCAGCAGGAAGTGAGCAGCGGCATAGAATAATCTTATTGGAGCGTGCGTCCCATAATTCTGCAAAGTGGGAGAATCCGTGAGAAGCGCATCTCCCCTCCACCACTTCAGGAACCAATAGCGCGCATTTCCCCAACACGAGCGAGCTGCCGCGCTCTTGCCGCATGAAAGAGCGTGCTTAAGTCACCGCTAACAATCATGATCAACAATTTGATTCGACATGATCAATAGACAATTCAAACATATTGACGTAGTGAACTTTCGTAATGACAATTATTGCGTGAGAGACGAAGGTGTTTTGTGCGCGTCTCTCTACACCCAGAACAGTTAGACAGGAGGCGTGCGGTGCACTGCATACTGCTAGTAAATAGTGAAAGTGTAAGTGCAATATAATAGTGCGTATGGTAAATCCGTCAAAACCGAACGGCCAATGGCTGCAAGGACCCACGACTACGTGTAGCACGCGAATGAAGGCAGGAAAAAGTAAAGATCCAAACTACGAAACGAAGATCAACATGGGAAGAAAAAATTCCCAACAATCGGTAACCCGGAACAACACTGGGATTCCCTGTCAAACCAGTTTTAAAATCTGACTAACAATAATGCCATGGACTGCTCTTAAAGTCAAGAAAAAACCGACATCAACACGAAACAAACAACATCCAATCAGAAAACTGAAGACATGGGATCGCAGAGGCCAAAAGTGACTAAGCCACCACAGATTGTCATCACTGATCGAGATGCAAACAACACTGGAAGATTAAAAATCTGCAACGATGTTGAAGCAGTAACGAGAAATCTGTTCATCAAAATTTCACAGAAAACCCTCACAATCTATCCAAAAGGCTCCCAGGATCATGGACCAATTGAAGACTTTGTATAAAAGTCTAGTATACCGTTCCACACATACGATATGAAGTCAGCTAAGGATAAGAAACTAGTTCTCAAAGGTTTACCGAGAATAAGTACAAATAACATTATAGCAGAACTCGCAGAATTGGCACGGAAACCGAAATCGGTGGTAATGATGCAAATCAACATCAAATTACTAAACTACACAAGAATAAGGTGGGGTCATTATAAAAATCCACAAAAATTACACAGTGTCATAATTACCAGCAATTTGGAAACAGCACAAGAAGCTGCTTCAAAAAAACGAAATGTGTAAAGTGCAGCAAAGAAAACGCATCCTCAGATTGTGACGAGGATGCGGAAACAAAACCGGCATATGCAAATTGTGGGGGAGATCATCAGGCAAATCATTACACATGCCCAAAGTATGAAGAACGCCTGCAGAAAATCAAGCGACTGCGGCTTAAATTAACACATCGCACACAAACACAAGTGGAGGCCAAAAATCAGCAACGCACGCAGCCAGGACACAGGAACCAGATAAATTTTCCAAAGCTACCAAGGAGAACACAGAAATCATTAGTGTCAGCAGTTGAAGAAATCGAGAGAAGGCAGGAAAGAAGCAGAACTTGAAGTAGTTACAGCACCTTACTTCAACAAACGCAACGAGCTACACTACCTCCATCGTAGCCACCACCAGAATCCAAAAAGCATTACTTCCATGAATTTGTATCGGTATGTAAGGTACTTCAACGAAAATTTATTATTGGGAAACTTTCAAACCTTGTTAAAGGTCTTCAATATGAACTTACAAATAATCCACATCCGGTAGACCAGGATATTATATTCTCTGAATACATAACTTTTTTTGGAAATGTTAGTAAACAGTAATAAACTAGTAATAGGGCACTGGAATGCCAATGGTATTCTACAAAAGCAAAGGAAGATGAGGCACTTTCTTGATAAACACAAAATATAAATTTTTCTCATTAATAAAACAAAACTTAGAGATAAACTCAATTTTAATACTCCAGCTTTTACAACTATTAGAAGAGATAGAAATGGCATTACAACAGGTGGAGGAGTTGCTATTTTAGTAAAACAAAGTAATAAATACACAGAGATAGATTATTCAACTAAGACAATCAAAAAATTTGGGATTCAGCCTGAAAATGGTATTACAATAGTATCTGTATATGCACCAAATCAAAGCTTAGACATAACAGACTCAGATAAAATATTTAATAATACTGGGGAAGCCATGGCTGTAGGAGACTTTAGTGCAAAACATAGTCACTGGCTCTGCAACAAAAGTAACAAAGATGGTAAAACAATCTATAAGTATGTCAACAACAATCATTTATCAATCTTTTCTGCAGAAAATCCTAAACTTTATCCATACAGACATAACACATCGCTCAGTACAGTCGACATAGAAATAATTAAAGACATGAATAAAACAAATAACAATGAGACAATTGACGGACTAGACTCAAAACATCTACGAATCCAAATAACAATACAAAATTCCCCACATGCCTCTGAAGAGCGTACGTTCTTAGTCATGGATTATGATACTAAAAAATAGGTAATTTGTACAACAATTCAAGATTCATGCACATGGATGTTACAATTTTCTTTCCCTTAAACTTTAAAAATCAAATACTGATATGAAAATAAAATAATTTGATAAATTCATGTAACAAATAAGTTAGAGATGCAAACGGATTACATTTATATGTTTTTTTTTGTTGTAAAAAATGTATTTTTTTTTTATTTGAAAATTTAGCTGTTCCATTTTTGTTTAAAAATTTGCCCTCCATGTATAAGCTAAACAATGAGCTGTTTCATGAAAAATTCATGTGCTCTGTTGATAATTGCTCTTTCTCGTTAGAAAATTGATCATGTGTGCTCAAAGTTCACCTTTCTGTTTTTGAGGATTCAACTATTTGTGTAAAAATTCGTCTCATTTGCTATAATTTAACTCGTTGAAAATTAATTATTTTCGAGAATTCGTAGATTCAATTTTTGGATAAAAAATATCGATTTTAGTTGAAAATTCAACTATTTGGTTCAAAGTCATCATTTCTCTGGAGGATTCAACTATTTTGTTGAAAATTCATTGTTTTTTTTGTTTGATTCAACTGGCTGAAAATTCATCTTTCTGGTATAAAATATTTTTTGGTTGAAATGACCGAGGTGAAGAAATAATATAATACATAATTCATATAAAAGAATTGAACATAATATAGAAAAATTTGCGTTCTGGTCACAAGATACGTGGTGAGAATGTGACCGTTAAAGCGGAAGGAGCTGTAATATTAGAGAATTCATATTCACAAAAATATATATTTGTCGATGATTTGACCTCTCAATCTTAAAAGGTGTAGGCATAAATGTGGGAAATGTAAAAAGACCGATCGCGCGTTCAAACTTGCGAGCGATAAAAATGTCCCCGCACAGAAGACATATTCTTTGCATTCGACAATCCGCATATGTGACAAAAAGTAAAAAGGGAAATTTTTCGACTCTCGAACAAACATGTTCGTATATACCATGAATTTTTTTGGGGTAACTAAAATAAAATAGTAATTATGAAGAATGAAATGTTTACTTTATTTTGCAATATATGAATGAGCAGATCCAGTTCAAGGTA
>JAABKJ010011887.1:0-10643 GCA_011634705.1 Andricus grossulariae
ACTTATGGGGTTTCTTTGGGACCCTATGAAACAGACTTATGGGGGTGATATTTGAAAAGTGATATTTTATTCGTATTGTATGGCTAATTTTGAAGAGAAATGTTGAGTTTCAACTCGATTGAGATAATAATGAGGATTCTGAATAAGATTGACAAGAACGTCTTTTTTTCTTATGGGAAATGCATGTTAAACTTCTTGGGGCTTGCGGCACCCCTGAATATCATTTGAAAAAAGAAAAAAAATGGATTGATTTTTGGGTGGTTTCGAACAAATTTTGGGGGTGTCCCGATAAAAATTCGAAAAAAAAATTTCCAATACATTTTTGGACCACCATAATGTACACTGATAATGTGACTAATGTTCTTTTGAATGAAAAAGGATGCAAAAAGCTTTGATAAAATTTATAAAAATTCAGAAAAATATGAGGAAATTCAAGAGAATTCGATGAATTTATTAAGAATTTGAATCAATTGAACAAAATATTAAAAACCAAAAAATGTTCCTCGAATTAAGCAAAATGAGAGTGGACAAAATTCAGGGCAAATTCAAAACAAATTCTAGATAATTCCAAATAATTTTTAAGAAGTCAGGATAAATCAATAAGAATTCATGTTGAATTTCAGATGAATTCAAATGAATTTGAAAAAATCAAAAAATTTCTATTGATTTCAGTAAAATTGGAGTGAACTTTGAACAAAGTGAGGGAATTCCAGAGAATCTGATGAAATTCATAAGAATTTCTATAAATTGAACAAAAAATCAAAAAATTTCCCTCGAATCAAGTAAAATGAGAATGGACAAAATTTAGGGCAAATTTAAAAAGAAATTTCAGAGAATTCTAAAGAGTTTTTAAGAATTCAGGATAAATCAATAAGAATTCGTGGTAAATTTCAGATGAATTCGAATGCATTGAAAAAAATCGAAAAAATTCCAATGTCAGTAAAACTGTAGTAAATTTGCAAGAATGTAAGTGAATACCAGAGACTTTAATAAAATTCTTAAGGGTTTGAATTAAGTAAAAAAAAATTAAAAATCAGGAAATGCCCTTCAAATGAAGTAAAATGAGAGTGGACAGTATTAATGAAAAATTCAAATAAATTCAAGAGAATTACAAAGAATTAAAAAAAATTTACAATAAATCAATGAGAACACATGGCTAATTTCAGATGAAATCAAATGAATTGACCAAAAAAATCATAATGTTCCATTGATTTCAGTGTAATCAAAGTGAATTTAAGGAAATTCAAGAGTATTCGATGAAATTCATACGAATTCCATAGAAATTAAAAAATAATTCAAGTAAATAGACCGAAATTTTGAAAACCCAAAAAATTCGCTTGTGTTCAGATAAATGGAAGCAAATAGACTTAGTGAATAAGAATCTGATAAAATCCATAAGAATTCAATGTAAATTTAAAAGTCTTCAAAGTGAATTTAAAAAGTTGCAGATCTCAAATAGATCCACTGAATTTAGTCGATTTCAAGATAATTCCAAAGGATACAAGAAAATTCGAAAAAATTTATAGACTTAAATTAAATAGGCGTTAACCCTTGTATTCATTGTTTTAATTTACTGGAAGAAAAGTTACTAAAAGGTGACTAAAAGTGACTAAAAAGGAAATTGAGAAGAAAAAGACTAAAAGTAACTTGAGTGACTGTTTGCCCTTGATGAAAAGTTCATCCGGAGATACCTTGAAAATCTATTTTTATGTTTTTTAAATAATAAAAAAAAAATTGAATTTACTAAAACAAATTTTTTTTTGAAAATTGAAAAAAAATTATTGTTTAAAAAATGAGGGTATAAGTTCTAAGATAAGAAAGTACTGAATTATAAGCGACATAGTGTAAGAGATTCGAAAAAATAGAATTTTCTCCACCTTATCTATGAAAAGGCGCAAGTGAATTATTAATACTTGTTTAAATAATTGCAAACTGTCTTTTAAAAAAATCAATTTTAGCATTCATCAATTATGTTATTATTTCCAGAAAGTATGAACATTTCAAAATTAACAGTGGAGAGATATTGTTTACATAATTTTCAAATTAAGTTGAAAAAAAATATTAATCTCAACATTCGTTAATTGTATCATTAATTATAAAAAACAATGAGTTTTCAAGATATACGGCGGAGAAAAACGGTTTAAACGAATGAAAATTGTTTGAATAATTACCAAATATGTTTAAAAAGAAATATTACTCAAAAAAATTATCAACCGTATCATTTATCCCGAAATATAATACATTTTCACAATTTACATGGGGAAAAATTGTTTTAAAAAACCATAAATGTTTAAATAGTTAAAAATTATTTAAAAAATACTTGGACACTTGTTACTTATATAAAAATAATTCATGTTCAAAAAAGTAAAAAAATACCGTCTTTAGCATGAATTTGACACAAGACTGCCAATAGTTATTTTTTGGGGCGTTTCGTGGGCACAATACGAGGAGGTTGCAGGGGTCAAAATTAAGAGGTATTGTATGAGAATTATTTCTTGAACACTTCTTAATATGTAGCTCAACTTTAATTTAAAAGAATTGATAAAAGATACTTCTTTTCTCAATTTTTTTCAAAAACTGAGCTTTTCTGATTTAAAACCCCATGCTAATTTCAAAAGCCCAGGGCACAGGTTAATGTTGAGCAATTCAATAAAAGGGAATCTCTTTTTCCGGAAAACAAATAAACTGCTAGAGATCGATCGCCAAAAGTCAAAAGTCAAATTTATACAGGTATACATTTGGTATATCTTAATGGTTACTATCTAAGTACTATGGAACTTTCCGTGTGGGGCTTATGGAAATTTCCGTAATTATCTAATTTCGTACCCTTAGGATTATTTGGAAATACAATTTAACTGTCAACATTTTTTATTTCTTTCATATTTTTTAATACAGCATAAGAATAAAATTATGAGTGGCATTGATAATAAAATTAATACGTAGTACTAGTAAGGCTTGTAGCATGCCAAATTTCGTAATTAGGCTGATAAATCTCATGGAAAACTTCGTGTAATAATGGAAGTTGCCTATAACATTCACCTTGTCTTTGAGTACAATATAAGTAGATTTGAGATTTACTACAATACACTCATATTGTCAAATTATATTATCCAAATGCGTACAATGGAAATTTCTAGAACTTATGAAGGACATATATCTGATTGTAATAAATATTCTCCTTCTACCCGATTTTCTCATGCATATAATATTTCATGATAAATTCCGAGATAGCGATTGGGATATATATCGTTCAGCATTTTTCTCAAATTTAATCAGTTACACCGCAATACTGGCAGAGTCACTTTTATTTAATTTGAAAAAATGAAGTTCTTCATCGCCGCTCTGCTTTTCACCTCTGCAATATTTGTTGGTAAGTATAATAACATAAAAGAACAGTAATTTTGGTCTCGTTCTTAAAATATTGACCATATTTGTAAATTATTATGGATTCAGTTCTATTCAATATTTTGGTTTCAAACTTGATTTTTGATTGATGTAAATTCTAATCATTCGATCAATTTTGATCTAAAAAATTCATTGGAACATAATATTCCCTAGATACATATTCAGAAAATATTTAATTTCCAGAGGTAAAGCCTCGACAGAGATATAAACATAGTTTTGACTAAATATGTGCTTTTCTACCCAACCTTATCTCTACCGAGGCTTCGATTAACGTATTCATTAAAATAATACCAGAGAAAGATTGCTATCCAAAGAATTTTCCACTAAACATTGTATTAGAATGGCGTAAATCCCGTTTGAAAAATAGAAAAAATTAAGAATGCAGTACAGACACATCGAATAAAATATTCATCGTGTTCAGAAGATTTTGGAATTTAAATTTGTTGTTAAGAATCACTATTTTGATATTCAGAGAAGAACTTGTAATACATATTAGGGAGGCAATAACCATAATTGTCATTTTAGTATTTTGTTTTGCTACTTATTAGATATTTTTCCAGAGTGAGAATAGTTTATATAGATATGATTGATAACGTTTTATTCTGGATAAAATAAACAATGCTCAGTATTCATTCCTTCTAAATCCGTTTTTAACCCAGAAAATTCAGAAAATTCTATTTACTTGTTACAGAGTTAGGTTCATCGCTACCAACTGACAATTCTTTTACTAATCTTCTTTCAACCGATACTAACCAGGCTGAAAAATTAAAAAATCCTGGATCATCATCGCTGTCGGATGACAGTAATCCTGATTTGACATCGGGTATTCTGAAGATTAATTATGGAATTGCTCCTCCAGTGAGTCCAATTGCAGAACCATTTAGAAAATCCGAACTTAAAAAAAAATCTAAACATCATCACCATCATAACAAATCTAGACATGCTAAAAAGGCTAATAATGATACCAAATCTGTATTAGAACCTTCACCATTGTCATAATTACAACAATCCCAGTCAGAAAATCCGGATCTGTGAATATTCGATAAGCGTATCTTTATCACTGTAAATTTTGGAAAGTATTTATTATTTGGATCTTTTGTCAATCACGTGATATTGTTGGAAATAAAAACTTTATTTACTCAGAATTTTGTTCAGGTAATTTTTATTTCAATTGATTTGATCGTCGTCATCTAGTACGTGTTATTTCTACTTTTATATGATACATCCAGATGATGAAAAGCAAATGAACTCCTTATCTTTACAAGTGATGTGATTGTTTTAAGCGACAATTGAAACGAATATAATCCAGGTTACAACTTGAGTGATAGATTTCAAGTTTTTTGTTCCAAAAGTTTATTCGGTTTTCAAAGTATATTTTCTATATATTATTATATATTTGTATACACTATTATCAAATCTATGGCATAAACTAATAAAAAATTTAGAAGCATTTAAATTAATTTTGTTATAATGCAAGAAGTGATATTCAAATTAAAAATGAATACTTAAAATAATATATAATTAAATCAGTGAATCTATCAAAATAGTAAAGTCGAGAAACTTCGTTTTCTAAAACCTGAAAATTACCGGAAATTTGTTTCTTTGTTTTCAGTGGTTCATATTTAAGTCGAAAGTGACAGACTAAAATTTAGATATCAGCATTTATAAGCAATTAGAAATTAGCATTTCAGTAATAGAGTTATCATATTTTTAACTTTTTAAGGAGTCGAAGCAATTTCCGAAATAATCTTTGTAAAGGTCTTGTTCATGATTATCAGTTAGCAGAAAACTTATATCTCAATTTTTACCTGAATTGTACTGTCTGTTAAAGAGCTAACATAATGTATAGATTAAAAAAAATTCTAGAAAAAATCCATGGCGAACGCATAGTGGAGCTGATCTGGAACAATTTTTCTAGGCTAGATTTTTCAATTTCTTTTTGTGCTCATTATTATTTAGAAAAAAATATTATCGCTGGAGAAAGGACAAAAATAAACTCGTTAGGCAGCATAATGAATGCATATTCTCGCGAAAGAAACACAAATATTGAGCTCAAGATTCAACATAATTATTATAAACGATGATGCGAAAAATTATATAAACAAATAAATGTTTGCAGTGCTCAACCAAAGAAGGAATTTTCCTTCACTGTAAATGCTTGAGGTATCTAAAAGAATAGTTTTCATGAGAAAAAGTGAGTAAATATTAAAAACTATATTTCTGTAAACAATCATAAATAAATTATATTTCTTTTTCCATGGAAATTATCTATTGATTTGCTCATAAAACGAATATAAACTTGGAAAATGTATCCTTTCAAAGTGCACATTGTAGCTTATATTATTTTATAGCTTATTTCGTTTTTCCAAAAAGTTAATTTTTTAATTTCTAATTTTTCGATTGAAACAGAAACTACGCGTTCCATTAAAACATGATAAATAAAAAATGTATAGATCTTTTTTGGGTGTAAAACTTTTTGTCTATTAATTTTTTTTTTTTTCGTACCTGGGTTTGTTTTTCCAAAAATTCGATTTTTTTATTGTTAATGTTATTTCTTACGATTGAAACAAGAACTACGCATCCTGTCCAAAAATGAGTCATAACAAATTTATATCTCTTCTTTGCATGAACAAATTTTGTCTATTTATTTTTTTTCGTAACTTATGACGCTTATCCAATGTTTTAAAATGATTTTTACGAATAAAACTAAAACTACGCTACCCATCGAAAAGTGATTGCAAACAAATTTGTAGATCCTGTTTGGATGCATGATTTTTGTTTTCACAGGTTTTTTCGTATTCAGCCTAGTTTGATAGCAAAGTGGATTTTTTTATTTTCACTATTTTTTTGTGCGATAAAAATGGGAATTTTCGATTCTTCGAGAAAAATCCAAAAAGTTATTATAATAATCTTGTAGAGAAACCATAACCAAAATAGTTTATTTTCAACCAAAAATTTGCAATATTAACCAAAAAAGACGACATTTTTTTACCGAAATAGTTAAATTTTATACCAAAAAGGACGCACTTTGAAACAAAATACAGGAAGTTTCAACTAAAAGTGGTATAATTAAATTTTCAATTAAAAAATTAATTTAGTAGGAAGAAAGATTTTTCAAAAAAAAAGTTTATCTTTTAAAAAAAGAAATCATTTTTTAACAAAAAATAAATTTTCAACAAGAAATAAATTTTCAACATGAAATAAACTTTGAACAAAGGAATTCAACATTCAACCAAGAGGTTGCATTTTCAACCAAAAAGATCAATTTTTAACGAAGAAGTTTTCATCCGAAAAGTAGAATGTTTCAAACAAATGAGATGAATTCAGTAGCAAAAATATGATAGTAAAATTTAAATTGAAAAGAATGAACTTCAAACCAAAAATATTTGGACTTTCTGATTGAATTCTAGTAATTCAGTTCACATTTAAGCAAGAAAGACGAAAAAATTAGTCTTCGGTTAAAGAATCATCTTTTGGATTAAATGCTCAACTCTGTTGTTGAAAACTCATTTTTTTAATATTTGTTATTTTAGTTTATAATTCATCTCTTTAGTTGCATATTCGACTATTTCGTTAAAAAAATCCTTTTTTTTTGGATGAGAAATAATGTTTTCAACTGCAAATGTAACTTTTCCCTTTTATATTTAAAATTATTATTTGTAATTGAAAATTGATCTTTCCTAGTAAAATATTAAAACATATGGCTGGAAATTTGAGCATTTTGTGGAAAATTCGTCGTTTTTGTTTGAAAATTTAATCACTTGGTTTGAAGCTAAACTACTTTTAAGAAAATTCGTTTGTTGGTTAAAGTTTCACCATTTTAGTTGGAAATTCATATTTTCACTTTAAAAATTGAACTGTTTTGTAGAAAATTTGTCTTTTTGGCTTGAAAATTCAACAATTTGTAGAAAATCAAACTATTTGGTTGAACATTTACTTTTTTATTAAAAATTCATACTTTTGGTTAAAAAATCAGCTATTTGATTAAAAATCAAACTAATTTTTTTAAGAAAATTTAACTATTTTGGAGACCCAAGCTTCAGGGACTCTTGTGATCTCAACCTGAAAATAATATTAATAAAAATGATAAGTTGTCTTGGAAGGGTGGGATTTTTGAAAAAAATTATGATTCTGATTTGGAACCAAAAGTTTTCGAACAAAAATTTCATTTCAAATCTGAAACAAGGAATTTTCCAAATGAATTATAATTCTTATTTGTCACCGGGAATTTTCCAAAATAACTATGATTCTGAATTGCATGAGGAAATTTTCGAGAAAAATTATAATTCTGACTTAGAATAGGGAAAAAAAAAAAATCGTGATTGTGAGTGGGAAAATGTAACAATTTGAAGTTGAAACATGGAATTGTCGAGAAGAATTCTGATTTTAGTTTTGAACAGGGAATTTGGAGAAGAAAAATGTCAATTGAGATCGGAAATAAGGAATTTTCCGAAAGAATTACAGTTTTGAATAAGAACAAGAACTTATCTAAAAGAGTTCTGATCGAGGTTTAAAACAAAAAATTGTCGAAAAACAATTATAATTCAGATTGGAAACTATAGAGCGTTCTAATGAATTACAATATTTTTATCCCTGAATGGGGGAGTTTTAAAAAGAATGATCATTCTCATTAGGAACAGGACATTTTCGGGAAGAATTATAATTCTGATTTGGTACAGGGAATTTTTCAAAATAACAAAAATTATTTAATCTCAAGAGGAAATCTTCGAGAAAAATTATAATTTAGATCTGACATAGGGAATTTTTCGAAAGAATTATTATTCTGACTTGGAAGGGGCGATTTTCGAAAAAAATTATAATTTTGGAAAAAATTGATATTTATGAATGGGAACAAAAAATTCTTCAAAAGAGTAACAATTTAAACTTGAAATTTTGAATTTTCGGAAAGAATTCTGATTTTGGTTTAGAACAGAGAATTTTCGAAAAACAATTATAATTTCAGATCTTAAAGAAGGAATTTTTCTAAACAATTACAATAGCTTGTTCTCTGAACGGAAGATTTTAAAAAGAATTATCATTTTGGTTTTGAACAGGAAATTTTCGAGAAGAATTATAATAGAGTTGTATCAAGAAAGTTAAAAAATAATAACAATTTGAATTTGAAAGGTAGAATTTTTGAAAAGAACCATCATTCTGGTTTTAAACAGCGACTTTTTGAAAAATGATTATAATTTAGATGTGAAATAATGAATTTTTCAAAAGATTAACAATTTTGACTTTTTTTGGCAATTCTGATTTGGAACAGAAAATTTTCGTATGAAACAAAGAATTTTCCAAAAAAATTATTATTCTGATTTAAAAGAAGTAATTTTTCAAAAGAATCACAATTTACATCCGATCCAACACGAAAACACAATTTTAGATGATGTTAACTTTATTAAACGATATCTCTGATTAATGTAAGATATTACTTAAAGGTAAAGTTTTTCGAAGGTGTATAAACATAAATCTGTCTGGCTTCGGAGTTTAGGAGGCGTAGTTTAAGAAATCGTAATGATTATCACAAGTTTTATTTTCCTACATTTAAGATAAGAGTTTGGATATTTATAGAGCAATTTTAGTTTTTGAGATCCTTTTTGTTTCTCGTATATTTTGGAAATAAAATAAAATGTTTTACTTTGTAAAGGTATATTAATTTTTTCAGAGCCATATAATATATATAAGTGTAAAATTTGTACAAAAGTATGAATAGTGATAAATAGATAAGTTTAATAAAAGAAGGCGAAGATGTACGATGGAACAAGATTTTTCATCGAGTTATGTTTTACCTTGCTTAATCCACGTGTCGTGTCTAGATTCACCGAAAATATTTCCTTAATTTTCAATTAATTTTAGTCAATAGCAGATTATAGTATTCCGTAATTTATTCTTATCACATAATTCCTGATAATTATATTTAATATTATTCAGGAGATTGAAAATAAATTAAATTAAATTTCAATTTGTAAAACGAATATTCAAGAAGAAATTGTCTACTTCCTGAATAAATTTGTTTCTATAAAAACGTTGCAGATAGAAGAGAATCGATCATGGAATAAAACAACTCATATTTAATTAAAATTGAATGAAAATTTCGATGTTTATCTTATGTTTTATTTTAGGGATCAGGTTTTATTAAATAAATATAAAAATGTTTAAAAAGTAATTTCAATTCCTCAAATCAATTTCCTTCTTAAGAAGAAAGATCTCTCGTCCCATGATTTGAAAAATGGTCGTGGATAGTCCAGCTTTTTAGGACGATTTTGAAACCTATTTATTAAATATAAGTAATAAATATAACCATATTTATCAAATAAAATTCAAGCGTGATGGTATGCAAACTTTGATTTTTGTCTACTAACAATTTATATAGCCCGTATATTATATAATTAATCGTCGTTTTATTTGAAAGAAGTGTTATAGAATAGTATGCCATAATACAAAATTTCGTAGAATTAAGTTTTATCATACTAGTAAATAGACTACGTCACATCCAACAAGCTAACGTATTTACAAGTAATCTTTCTAAAAAATGATAAAATGGGAATTATTCACACGCAAAATCTATTTTACCTCGTTTTATTCAAGCATCGAGTCCAGGTTCGACGGAAATATTTGTTTAATTTTCAACAAATTTTTATTAACAGCAGCTTATCTTATTTTGTAATTTATTCGTAATATTTCTAATCTTCTTATTCAACAGTGTTCAGCGAGGTGAATAACCAGATAGTAAATAATCGTTTAGGGAATGAAATAATCCATTATTAATTAAAATTGAATAAAAATGTAGACTTTTCTCTTAGGGGCCATCCATAAATTACGTAATCGGTTTTTCGCTAATTTTCCACCATTTTCCACCATTATTACGGGACTTTTTTTGGAATTAGGAAACTTTACATAGCATCACAGAGAAGAATAAAATGGATTTTTAAAATCTGTTGATTGCGAATTACATATTTAGATTAAGACAGTAGTTTGTGCAACGTTCATATAAATGTTTAACCATAAGAAAATTCTATATATATTCAACTGAAGAATCCCGATATAATTTTTGAAATTTTAAGCCTCCTCCCCCTTCTTACATAAGATTTGATATTTTTTATTAAATTTTATTTAGAAAAAAGATCTCCTTTCGCTCCGCTGGGATTCGAACACCAGGTTAACTGATTTCCGGTCAGGTGCTCTAACCACTGAGCTACAGAGAGATCAGAGGAAGAATTCTTTTTTCTGAAATACGC
>JAABKJ010011888.1:0-10643 GCA_011634705.1 Andricus grossulariae
GGATAGCTCAGTCGGTAGAGCATCAGACTTTTAATCTGAGGGTCCAGGGTTCAAGTCCCTGTTCGGGCGTCTTTTTTAAAATAATTTTTCTGATATAAAAATAAGAAATGCTCTTTCTTAAATTACTTTTTTTATTTTATATTAGATTCTGATTAACATGAATGTCTTTACCGGCTACGTTTACAATTTTTACCTGTTTATTTTGGAAGAATTTCTAATCGAAATTTTGAAATTTAAGTGACAGGAAGACTTCTCCGATGATAGTTTGATTGATGAGGGCATAATCAAGGTAATTTGTCCAGTCCCTCAAAGTTCTGTAGAATGGTTAGGCTTTGTGAGTCATTATCAAGCAACCGGTTGTATGGAATATTTTCGAGGAATCCCTCTTTCGTATTTACTCCCATAAATATTAATAATATTAATAATAATATGGAATATATTTTCATACCGCTTTCCAATCGCTCAGCCACACGATTCCGATGACTGTAGCTGTTCCATACATTGCTATTGAGGCTTTCCTGTAAAAAAAAAAAAGAAACGGAGAAATAAAACGAAAATTTGCAAATATATTTACAAGTATAGAGTATAATCATTTTGGCTGTGTCTAGTCCTCTTGAAAAACTGGGGGAATTGGAAAAGGGGATGGACTAGTCGTCCCGAAAATTCGGGACGACTAGCCAAGCTAATGAAAAATATTTGACTACTCATCCCGAATTTCGGGACGACGAGACACGTCGAATCATTTTTAAAAGCTCATTCTATTTTTTACTGAACCGAATTTCGCTTAACCTAGCCGCCCTAACAACTTTTCCTGGACTCACTGAAAATATTTGTTCTAGACAAGGGCGGTCCAGAAAATTTGTTGGATGTGGCGATTGTGAATTTTCTTCAACTAATGCATTTGAAAGGGGAGGGGGGAGGCATCCTCAAATGATTTAAAAGAACTTTTCAAATTGAATATAATAAGGTGATGAATTCCACTTTATTTATATTTTTAAATTATAGTGCTCACATTCATAAAAAATTGGAAACTAAGTACATATTTGGGGCCCATAAATATTAAGTAAAGGCTTACGGGTCTGTGCGTTCTAAAATTAAAATTTAGTTTTAATGTCAGGGCTGCTTTCTAAACCATTATGCATCTTCTACTAGATTCATTTTTGCTTCAATTGTTTTCTGTATTGCAAGTTAATTTTCCAAACAAAAAAAATCGTGAAAAAAATGTTTATATAAATCGGATAAAAAAAATTAATAACTTTTTTCTGGATTTTTTTCTTTTCGAAAACTTAACTTGAAAAATAATAAAATTTTGGCACACAAAACGAAGTTGATAGGATTTGTAATTCTTTTTAAATAATTTTTCGAAATCCGAGATTTTACTTCGTGAAAAGGTACCCAAAACAACCTTTTGAAAGAAATTTCAAATTCGATTCTTCCAAATTTTTCTGGTTCAAAAGATTTCTTTCATTTAAGTTTAAAAGATCAAAAAGTTAGAATGCTTTTAAATTTGCATGATTTTTTATTCGAATGTGTTCCAATTTCCACCTTTTTCGGAAGTAAAATATGTTTTTTATTTTAAAGCTTTTAAATTCCAAGGCTTTTTACTTTCTAATTAAAAAATTGGATTCTTTTAACTTGAATAGCTTTATGTTCATAATATATCATTAGAGGTCAAGTTCAGATGTTTTGTAAAAACATTAAAATGGCACTTGAATGGTTTAAAATTTGGCATGGATCGAAATTGGCTCTCTTCCAAACTTAGAAGCAATCAAACAAAAAAGCTTCGTAATTGGAAACATCCAGAACGGATCATTTCTATAAATATTCAACAAATTCCTACAGATTAAAAGTTAGAGAATAGGAATTTGTGAGTTACAATTCTTTTTACGTAGATAAATGTTTCTTTTACAATAATCATGAATAAAATTCTAAAATACTTTTTTAATTGTTGGAACTAACAAATTGAATGCATTTAATTTATACCT
Source organism: Andricus grossulariae (assembly GCA_011634705.1). Classification (NCBI taxonomy): domain Eukaryota; kingdom Metazoa; phylum Arthropoda; class Insecta; order Hymenoptera; family Cynipidae; genus Andricus; species Andricus grossulariae. The sequence goes on from JAABKJ010011888.1 coordinate 1,986, forward strand.
TCAAGAATGAAGTTCTTATGTGTTTCAAATACTGAAAGACTTTGAGACTTTTCAATTTCAAACTTTAAGCATTCCAATTCTAAATCGGCGAAAATAGATATATTTTTTGCTTAAAAAATTTAAGTTTTGACGCTAAAATTATTGAATTGAATACTTGAATGATTCAAATCATCCAGTTATTTATTGATAGTACCAGTTTTTATCGTCCATAAGGGGTCGTTCTTAAATACGTTACCAATAATTTTGGGCTATTTTCCCCCCCCCCCCCTCATTGTCGAATTTAGTTAGGAATAAATTCTTTCAAATAAAATTAATGTAAATACCAGATTGAATTCAATATGAAACACTTTGAATTCCTACGATTTCAAGTCGAAATATATTGCATTTTCAACCAGATAATTTAATTTTTAACCAGAAAATATTTTCTACCAAACGAGATGAATTTTGAATCCAAAAAGACGAATTTTTTCGAAGACATTTGAATTTTCAAAAGACGAATTTTCAAGCAGGCGAATTTAACGAAAAAAACGAATTTGTAAGAAAATAGTTGAGTCCTCAAACAAATAAATGAATTATCAAACTGTAGAGATGAATCTTTAAAAAAAAGTTAAATTTCCAACTAAAAAAGATTTTTTGTAACCAAAAATGGAAACTTCAAATTTTTAAGTAATAGTAATTTTCAACAACATAAAACTAATTTTCAAACAGTTGAATTCAACAAAAAAAGACGAATTTTTAACCAAATAGTTGAATCCTGAACCAAAGAGATAAATTTTCAACAAACAAGGTTAATTTCCAACCAGTTGAATTCAACCAAAAAAGACTAATTGTTAACCAAAATAGATTAATCCTTGACTAAAAAGATGAATTTTTAACAAAATACATCAATTTTCAACAATATTGTTGAATTTCATAGCCAAAAGGACGAATTATCTGCAAAACAATTGAATTTTCAACCCGAAAAATGATTTTTTAACAGAAAATTACATTTTCTACCACATACATACATTTTCATAAAAATAGTTTAACTTTTAACAAAACTTGAATTTCCAACCAAAAATATAAATTTTCAACAAAAAAGTTAATTTTCAACTGAATAGTTTAATTTTATACCAAGTTATTGAATTTTCAAGCAAAAAAAAATAAAAACTTTCTAAAATGAATAAAAGAGTTGAATAAACTGTTCTATAAAACAGTTGAATTTTAAACTAAAATGATGAATCTTCAACCAACAAAAAGATGAATTTTTAAAGAGTAGTTTAACTTTAAATCAAGTGTTTGATTTTTTTTACTAAAAAATATGAATTTTCAACCAAGAAGATTAATTTTCTACAAAAAAAGACGAATTTTCAACAAAATACATGAATTTTTAACTAGAAATGATCATTTTTCAATTTAAAATATCAATTTTCAACCAAAAATTGAATATTTTATAAAAATAGTTTAGTTTAATTAGGTAAAAAAAAATTAATTCTTAACCAAAGAAAGAAACTTTCCACAAAGTAGTTAAATTTCCTACCAAAAAGATCAATTTGAAACTAAAATGATTAGTCTTAAAAAAAATTATTTTCAACAAAAGAGCTCAACATTCAAACTAAAAGATGATTTTTTACCAAGAAGATTAATTTTCTAAAAATGGAATAATTAAATTCTCAACCCAAAATATGAGTCTGTAACCAAAAAAATTAATTTTTAACAAAATAATAATAATAATAATAATAATAGTAATAATAATAATAATAATAATAATAATAGTAATTATAATCTTTCAACAAAGTAGCTGAATTTTTTTACCAAAAAAGTCTTTTCAATAAAAAAGTTAAGTTGTTTAAAAAATGGGGAAAAAGGGCCATTTTTCGCAAAATTCGTAAACTTTGTTAAAATTTATCATCAGGAAACGTTTTAAATCTTATCTGAGTTCGTAACATTACTTTTACTGATACTCCCCCCCCCCCTTAGTAACCGTAGTTTTCGGTTGCCCCTCACCCCGAAATTGGTAATGTAGTTTATGGATGGCCCCTGAAGACCTTTCAAAATATTTAATGTTTAATGGGCTCTAAAAGAATTTAAAAGCTACCTTGGCAGGTGGTAACCGAAAAAATGTGTCAGCACGTCGGCACGCGCCATACGTTTTCATAATAAGCGTGAAACTAACCTCACGATGGGGAGATATTTGTTTTTCGATATTTTCTTGAAGATTTGACCAACATCGGCATTAACAGAGGTTGGGTTCTTTAAATGCTGCATCTGCTTCACAGCTTTCGTTCGTAAAATATTGACTGATTTTAAACTACGAGATAAGATATTTTCTGCCATTTTGCCTTTTATCTTGCTTTTTATCAATTCAGAATGTATTATGAAAATTTTTGGGAAATTGGAAAATAGATTCCGCAAAATGACGAGAACAAAAGACGTACGATAACATTTCCGTCATTTCTTTTTATTGGAAAATATTTATGGATTTATTCCATAGAATAAACATTCGTTCGATCAACCAATATAGTTTAAAATAAATGGAGCATTTTATAATTATACATTATATGCGTGTGTCCTGTATTGTACAATTTTAATTTGTTTCAATTAGAAGAAAACACCAAAATTTTAATATATATTATTTTTTTTAACATGAATGAATTTGTTCCAGAAGTATTTGCTTTTTGAATAGATAATAAGGTAATTTCAGCATTGTGCAAGAAATTCCAGGGTAATTTTTTACAAATCTTTAGCATAAATTTTCAAAGTTTAATAAATTCCAATCGAGAAAGTGGTAAACCGAAAATTAACAGTGAGTTTATTTTTCGACCGGGAATTTTACAAATTTTTAGAAGAAAAATCTATCCAGTCACTTAAAATATCACAAATTTCATATCACATGATATAACGCAATTTAAAATAATCTTCTATATTTTCTCTTTTTTGAGAAATTATTTACAAATTTAAAATAAGTTCGATTTCAACATTTTTTATATCATTTAGTTTAAAATGCGTAATTCTAAGCTGAAATGTTTACTTTAGAAATGTTCTATTTTAGATCTTCATTTTTAAGTACACACTTTTAGATTAGAAAATTTTAAAATATATTGATTTTTTAAATTGAACTGCACTTCAAGTATTAAAAAGTGAACAATGATTGATTTTACAAGTCGATTCTGAATCCGTTCAAAATTAAAGAATTTACTTTTAACTTTAAAAATTGAACTGTTACAATTCGGAAACAGTATTAATTAAAAAAAATGTAAACTGCCGACTGAAACTTTAAATTTATTTTTATAATTTTAGATTTTTGAATATTCTCGGTGTAAGTTTACTTTTTTTTTTTAAGGAAGTCTCTACGCGTACCGAAAAAATCCAGCTATGCGTGCCGAAATTTCGGTACAAATAGCCCCTTTTCCAACTCCCCTTATTTGTACCGAAAAAAATGCAGCTGTTTGTACTTAAATTTCGGTAAACGTAGCCACGCCTTTTTTTGAAATTAGTAGTGTATGAAGAACGTGTAGGTTGATAATAAGCTCTATTCTGTGGGAGTAACAGTAATTGGACTATAACGGAGAGAGAGAGTATTCTCTGTGATTCGAATCAAGGAAGTGGAAAATTACTTTGTTTGCTTGACTTCAGTATTAAATTCTTTCAGATTCCGGGTTACACCCCCCGCCCTCTCTATATTTTTTCGACTTTTGCCTTCTCTATATATTTATTTACAAGGTGGCCAAAAAACTTAATTTTCAAAATCTTCTGACTTTTCGCTCATTTCTCCTCACCATTAATATTCAAAGACCAGCATTTTAATCTTGTAACATTTTTGACATAGAATCATTTACAAACGTTAACTTGTAACTGTTGGGTTATCACTAATAAATAAATGAAACAGAATAAAACAATTATTTTCGATTAAAATTTTAAAATTTCAAGTTTATTTCAATGAAAAAAGATGACTTTTCTACCATAAAAGATGAATTTTCAATCCAAAAGGATGAAATTTCAACAAAATAGTTTAGTTTTTGACCAAAAAGGTGATTTTTTAACAAAATATTTATATTTTCAAGAAAATAATAAGATTCTCAACAAATTAGTTGAATTTTTAAGTAAATTATTAAATTTTCAACCTAAAAAATAAAACGAAAAACATTTTCAATCCAAAAGAACGAATTTTCAAGAAAATAGTTGACTCTTCGATCAAAAAGATTACATTTTAACAAAAAAATTTAATTTTCAGCAAAATAACTAGATTTTCAACAAAGTAGTTGAATTTTCAACCAAATTGTCGAATTTCCAAACAAAAAAGATTACATTTCAGCCACAAACAGTTGCATTTTCAACAAAATAATCGAATTTTTTAGATGACATTTGAATTTTCAACAAAAAAGGATGAATTTGAATCCCAAAAGACGAATTTTCTGTGCACTCAAAAAAATGTCTGGTTAAATCAACCAGAATTCTGTTTAAATATGCCCTTACTATTATTTCTGGTTAGAATAGTCAGAATTATGGTTGAATTAACCAGAATTTTTGGTTAATTTAAACGGACTTCTGGTGAATTCAACCATAATTCTGATTAGTCTAGCCAGAAAAAATAGTAAGGGCATATTTAACCAGACATTTTTTTGAGTGTCCAAATAGATGGATGTTCAAGAAAACAGTTATTGAATTTTCGACCAAAGAAGATAACTTTTTAACTAATACTTGAATTTTCAACATAATGATTAAATTTTCAACAAAATAATTGAATTTCCAACCTAATAAATGAATTTTCAACCTACAAAGATAAATTCTCAACAAAAAATGTAATAGCGAATTTTAGAGCCGGAAAGACAAATTTTCAACCAAGAAGATTAATTTTCTACCAAAAAAAAAAACGAATTTTCAACAAAATACATGAATTATCAAACAAATGGTTGGATTATTAATAAAAAGTATAAATATTCAAGCAGAAGTTATATTTTCAGTAAAAAATAATAATTTTGAACAAAAACACGAATTTTCAACAAAACAGTCCAATTTTTTAATCAGATAGATAAATTTTAAATGAAAATGATGAGATTTTTAACCAAATGACGAATTTTCAACAAATCAAGATTTTTCAGTCAAGAAAGAAAATCACTTTGTCCATATTGTTGAACTTTCAAGCCAAAAGTCGAATTTTTTGCAAAGCAGTTGAATTTTCAACCCAAAAATATGAATTTACAATTTATAAAACCAATTTTCAACAAAATATTAAACTTTTAATAGAAGAGATGAACCTCAAACCAAAAAATAAAATTTTAAATTTTCAGTTAAAAAAATTCATTTTAATTTTTCAAAAAAATATTAAATTTTTCAACCAAAAATGTGAATCTTACCAAAAAATGAATTTATAACAAAGTAGTTCTATTTTCAACCAGATAGTTGCATTTTTAACCAATCAGGATCAAATTGCTACCAAAAGAGATGAATTGTCAGCCCAAAAATACGATTTTTCTACCAAAAGTAGAATTTTTAACCCCAAGGTATGATTTTTCATCAAAACAGTTAATTTTTTAACCAAATATTGGAGTTTTCTTTCAAAATAGCTGAATTTTCAACCAAGTTGATTCATTTTCTACCAAAAAGAAGAATTTTGAACCGAATAGTTGATATTATAGTAAATAAAATTAATTTTGAACCAAAAAGAAACGAATTTTCTACCAACTAGATGAATTTTCAACCAAGTAGTTGAATTTTCAACTAAAAAGTACAAATTCTCAACCAAAAATGGAAGTTAAATTTTCAGTTACCAGAAAAAAACAAAATATTTTCTACCAAGCAGATGACCTTTCAACCAAAAAGATTCATTTCTCGATTTATTTTCTACTGAAAAAGAAGAAGTTTTCTACCATAAATGAAATAGTTACATTTTCAGTTAAAAAAATTAATTTTTAACCAAAAAAAACAACAATTTTTTACCAAAAAGATGAATTTTCAACTAAAGTGATGAATCTTCAACAAAAAATATGCTTTTTAATGAGTAATATAGTAATAGATATTTCAAACGAAAGAGATTTTAATTTTGAATCAAAAACAGTTGAATTCAACCAAAAAAGACGTTGCATTTTCAATGATTACATTATTATTTATTATTAATATATTAGTTTTCAACCAAGCAGTTGTCTTTTCATCCAAAAAAGATTAAATTTCTACTAAAACGGATGAAATTTTATACCAAGAAGATCAATTTGCCAAAAACTGTTGATTTTTCAACAAAATTGTTGAATTTCCAACCAAGTAATAAAATTTGTAAATAGAAATACAGCAGGTTAAAAAAATTAATATCAATAATATTGTATCAGGTTGGCTGCAAAACTTCGTTTTCAAAATTCCCTAATTTTGCCCTGACCAATTTTTCATTTTCCTTCACCATTAACGTTCAAGGACCAGAATCTTAATCTTGTAACATTTTTAACATATAATATTTTATAAACAGAATAAAAAAAAATCAATTTAAAAATTTATTATCCTTGACATTTATTTAAATTTTAACATACCTCTTATAGAAATTCCCTGACTTTTGCATGATTTTTTTTCAACATTTTTTACTTTTCCCTGACTTGCCGTGACCAATAAAAATTCCCTGAATCTCCCCTGATTTTCGGGTTTCCTGGACATACGGTCACCCTGATTTATTTATTTTTGAATTGGAAAGAAGATGCCACCCCTACTCTTTATTTTTTAGTGTAGGTGTCGTATTCAGAAGCCCTTTTACTTTCTCTCCTTGTTTTTGTCAGAATGTTTCCACCTAAGTTTCTAAGTCCCCCTCAATTTTTCCATTTCTCATAAACTTGGCCCTTTCGTGATTACTTTCGGAAACAAGCTGTCTTCAATTTTATAAAGTAGGCGAGGCAAAGAGCTCAAAACTGAGGGGTCGATTATTCCATAATTTAGAGCTGATATTCGATCCTCTGGAAAGTAGATTGTTTTTCGGCTAAAGCTAAAATACATAAATTTCCCGAGGACACCTTCTGTCGTCAGAGATAATTGCTTCTGTTATCCAGGAAATAGACAGAATGAAGGAAGGATAGAGTGTCCGTTTTACTTTATAATATATGTGACATTATATCTTTTTTATGTATATATGACTCCGATAATAACCCGGAAGTTCGTAATCTCGATAGCATTAAAAGTGACTTATAACATTATACCATCTGTTTTTATAAATTCCTAATATTTTCTAAATCTCTCCTTTCATTCTAAAAATATTAGGATAAACTGAAAGGGAGAGGTTTGTTTTAATAAATTCATTAAACTTAGATTTAGAATTATTTTTCATTTGCTCACTTTTAATGAATACTAGAAACTGCAAAATGATAAAAATTAAAGGCTAGACAAAGACAAGTTTTGCTGAATCAACATCAATTAATTAGAACCGAGAAAAACTTGATTTTTGTGGGACTAGCCAATTTTATATTGAGTCAACAAAAGTTCTGTTGAAATAATCCAAAGTTTGTTCATATAACAAATTAATCAAATTGCGTTGAGTCGAAGAAATTTGTGTATTTTTATACGGTCCGACAAAGTTTCTTTATTTTAAAGCAATTTCTCGGTCACCTTTTTTTTATTTGAATTTAAGAAATAGTTTGTAGTTTTAACGTTAATCTTTTTAAATGAAGGACTATTTTTCTATATTAAAACAAAAAGTTATTTTAATTGAAGAAAAATCTGTTTTTTTTTAATAATTATATTATTTGATTTAAAAAATTTACACTTTGTTTGTATTTATAATTATATATGGAGCTCATTTCATGAGCACTTAGATTCCCTTTAGCAAATGTATTTGCTTCCTCATAGAGGAAGCATTAGTGATTTTTTTGAATACTAGACAAACCAAAGTCTTAATTTTGATCAATTTAAACATAGAAATTTATAAACAATACAAAACTACAAAATAATACAAAAAAATGTAATATGAAGACAAATCAGACAAATGAAATTTTGTATTCGAAATTATAATTTTTCAATCTGGAAAAGGGAAGAGAAAAGTTCTGTCGCACCCTATCCCTTTCCCCTTTATGATTTCTTTACAAAAATTGTCACGATTATTCTATTTGAAAATTAGGACCAAAAAGTCTTTTCTATTCATGCGTCAAATTTGAATTATGTCGATGAAAAAAGTTTTTCTGTTTGAAACAAATGTTTAAAATATTATAAATGAGCATAACTTCCTCACTCTTCAATCAAATGTATTAATATTAGAGGTCAATCAATTCGTCTCGAAACAAGGAATCTTTTATATTCTTGTACCAACTTTGAATCATGTTAATGAAAAAAGTTTTACTGTAAAAAGCCGAGTTTTAAAATATTATAAAGTGATAAAAAAATGCAATAAATATTCTTAGAAATCCTTCGGTAAGTTTCAAGATATTAGAGGTAAAAATAAGCCCTCCAAATTTGATCAATTTAATGCCCAGAGGTAGACCGCCAAAAGAATGGTTAGAATCTGTGAATGAGACATTAATCCGAAGAGACATAAAAAGCCATAGAAACGCGAGAGCTTGCATGAAAAAATGCATGGACGTGAAGGAAACTAGAGTAGTATGCCAGGACAGAAAAGTTTGGGGACAAATAGTTGATGAAAAGAATGTGAGTAGAGTGAATGACGCCTGAAACAAAGACCTTGGATACTAATGGGCCCAAGTGGGGAACCACACA
>JAABKJ010011889.1:0-10643 GCA_011634705.1 Andricus grossulariae
ACTTCCCTCAAGAATTTTAATGTTTACTTTGGAACAGGGAATTTCAGTTAAGAATTTTAATTTTGAGTTTGGAACAGGGAATTTTAGCGAAGAACTATAATTTTTACTTTGGAACAGGGAATTTTAGTCAAAAGTGATAATTTTCAGTTTCGAACACAGGGAACTTCAGTTAATAAAAATAATTTTGACAATTGGGACAGGGAATTTGTCTGTAAATTTTTCATTTTTACTTTGGAACAGTGAATTTTAGTTAAGAATGATAATATTGAGGTTCGGACAGAGGGAATTTCAGTAACAAATATATAATTTTGACGATTGGAACAGGGAACTTCCCTCATGAATTTTAATTTTTACTTTGGAACAGGGAATTGCAGTTAAGGGGATTATAATTTTGAGTTTGGAACAAGGAATTTTAGTGAAGAATTATAATTCTGAGTTTGAGAAACAGGAAATTTCAGTAAAAAATATATAATTTTGACCATTGGGACAGGGAATTTTCGTGAAGAACTATAATTTTTACTTTGGGACAGGGAATTCCCCTGAAGAATTTTAATTTTTACTTTGGAACAGGGAATTTTAGTAAAGATTAATAATTTTGAATTTCGGGCAGAGGGAATTTCAGTAAATAAATATAATTTTGACATTTGGGACAGGGAATTTGAGTTGAGAATTGTAATTTTGAGTTTGGAACAGGGAGTTTTAGTGAAGAATTATAATTCTCAATTTAAGACACAGGGGATTTCAGTAAAAAATATAATTTGGCAATTTGGGACAGGGAATTTTTTTGTAACGTTTTTATTTTCACTTTGGAACAGGGAATTTCAGTTAAGAATTTTAATTTACAGTTTGGTATAGAGAATTTTAGTAAAGAATTATAATTCTGAGCTTAAGACACAGGGAATTTCAGTAAAAAAAATATAATTTTGACAATTGGGACTGGGAATTTTTCGGTAATATTTTCATTTTTATTTTGGAACAGGGAATTTCAGTTAACAATTTAGTTTGGATTTTGGAAAAGGGAATTTTAGCGAAGAATTATAGTTTTGCGCTTCAGATATAGGAAATTTCAGTAAAAAAATATGATTTTCATAATTGAGACAGGGAATGTACGTGAAGAACTATAATTTTTACTTTGGAACAGGGAATTTTAGTGAAGAGTGATAATTTTGAGTTTCGGACAGAGGGAATTTCAGTTAATAAATATAATTTGGACAATTGGGACAAGGAACTTGCCTCAAGAATGTTAAATTTTCCTCTGGGACAGGGAATTTCAGTTGAGAATTATAATTTTGAGTTCGGAACTGGGAATTTCAGTAAAAAAATATAATTTTGAGTTTGAGATTCAGGAAACTTCAGTAAAAATAAATAATTTCAATAATCGGGACAGGGAATTTTCCTATACAATTTTAATTTTTACTTTGGAACAGGGAATTTCAGTTAAGAATTATAATTTTGATTTTGAAACTTGGAATTTTAGTAAAGAATTATAATTCTGAGTTTGAGACACAAGAAATTTCAGTAAAAAATATAATTTTGACAGGGACTTTTCCTATAGAATTTTAATTTTTACTTTGGAACAGGGAATTTCAGTTAAGAATTATAATTTTGAGTTTGGAATAGGAAATTTTAGTTAAAAAAATGTAATTTTGATAATTGACACAGGGATTTTTCGTGAAGAACTAAAATTTTTACTTTGGGACTCGGAATTTCATTGAAGAATTATAATTTTTACTTTGAGGCAGGAAATTTTAGTGAAAAATGAGAATTTCGAGTTTAGAACAGGGAATTTCAGCTAAGAATGATAATTTGGTGTTTGGACCTGGGAATTTTAGTAAAGAATTATAATTTTTAGTTTGAGACACAGGAAATTTCAGCAAATAAATATAATTTTGATAATTGAGACAGGGAATGTTCCTGACGAACTATAATTTTTACTTTGGGACAGGGAATTTTAGTGACGATTGATAATTTTGAGTCTCAGACAGAGGGAATTTAAGTTAATAAATATAATTTGTATAATTGGAATAGGAAACTTGCCTCAAGAATTTTAAATTTTCCTTTGGGACAAGGAATTTCAGTTGAGAATTATAATTTTGAGTTTGAATATGGAAATTTCAGTAGAAAAATATAATTTTGACAATTGGGACAGGGAATTTTCCTATAAAATTTTCATTTTTACTTTGGAACAGGGAATTTCAGAATACAGAAAGTTTCAGTAAAAAAATATAATTTTGATAATTGAGACAGGGAATTTCCCTCAAGAATTTTAAGTTTTTCTTTGGGAAAGGGAATTTTAGTGAAGAGTGATAATTTTTAGTCTCGGACTGAGGGAATTTCAGTTAATAAATATAATTTTGACAATTGTGACAGGGAATTTTTCTGTAATATTTTAATTTTAGATTTTAACTGGGAATTTCAATTAAGAATTTTAATTTAGAGTTTGAAATAGGGAATTTTAGTGAAGAATTATAATTTTGCGCTTGAGATACAGGAAGTTTGAGTGAAAAAAATATAATTTTGATAATTAAGACAAGAAATTTTCGTGAAAAACTATAATTTTTACTTTGGGACAGGGAATTTCTTTGATTAATTATAATTTGCACTTTGGGGCTGGCAAATTTAGTGAAAAATTAGAAGTTTGAGTTTAGAACATTGAATTTTAGTGAAGAATTATGATTTTGAGTTTAAAACAGGGAATTTCCCTGGAGAATTTTAATTTTTAGTCTTGAACAGGGAATTTTAGTGAAGAATGATAATTTTGAGTTTGAGACAGATGGAATTTCAGTAAATAAATATAATTTTGACAATTAGGACAGGAAACTTTCCTCAAGTATTTGAAATTTTATTCTGGGACAGGAAATTTCAGCTGAGAATTATAATTTTGAATTTGGTTCTCAGGGAATTTAAGTAAAAAAATATAATTTTGACAATTGGGACAGAGAATTTTCCTGTAGAATCTTACTTTTTGCTTTTGAACACGGAATTTTAGTTGAGAATTATAATTTTGAGTTTAGAACAGGGAATTTTAGTGAAGAGTGATAAATTTGAGTTTGGGACAGATGGAATTTCAGTAAGTAAATATAATTTTGACAATTGGGACAGGGAACTTTCCTTAAGAATTTTAAATTTTCCTCTGGGACAGGGAATTTCAGTTGAGAATTGTAATGTTGAATTTGATTCACAGGTAATTTTAGTAAAAAAATATAATTTTGACAATTGGGACAGAGAATTTTCCTGTAGAATTTTACTTTTTGCTTTGGAACACGGAATTTTAGTTGAGAATTATAATTTTGAGTTTAGAACAGGGAATTTTAGTGAAGAGTGATAATTTTGAGTTTGGGACAGATGGAATTTCAGTGAATAAATATAATTTTGACAATTGGGATAGGGAACGTTCCTCAAGAATTTTAAATTTTCCTGTGGGACAGCGAATTTCAGTTGAGAATTATAATGTTTTTTTTCTACTTTGGAACACGGAATTTTATTCAGGAATTATAATTTTGAGTTTGGAACAGAGAATTTTCTTGAAGAATTATAATTTTTACTTTGGTTCAGGGAATTTCCCTGAGGAATTTTAATTTTTACTTTTGAACAGAGAATTTCAGTAAAGAGTGGGAATTTTGAGTTTGGGACAGAGGGAATTCCAGTAAATGAATACAATTTTGACAATTGGGACAGAAAACTTCTCTCAAGAATTTCGATTTTTCCTCTGGGACAAGGGATTCGAGTTGAGAATTATAATTTTGAGTTTGGAACTGGAAATTTCAGTGAAGAATTATAATTTTGAGTTTAGGACACAGGAAACTTCAGTAAAAAAAAATGTTGACAATTGGGACAGGGAATTTTTCTGTGAAATTTCCATTTTTACTTTGGAACAGGGAATTTCGGTTAAGAATTTTAATTTTGAGTTTGGAACAGGGAATTTTAGTGAAGAGTTATAGTTTTGAGTCTTGGACAGAGGGAAGTTCAGTAAATAAATATAATTTTAATAATTGAGACAGGGAATTTTCGTGGAAAACTATAATTTTTAGTTTGGGACAGGAAATTTCAGTAAAGAATTATAATTTTGAGTTTCGGACAGAGGAAATTTCAGTTAATAAATATAATTTTAACGATTGGGACAGGGAACTTCCCTCTCGAATTATAATTTTTCCTCTGGGACAGGGAATTTTAGTTGAGAACAATAATTTTGAGTTTGGAACTGGGAATTTTAGTGAAGAATTATAATTTTGAGTTTGGGATACAAGAATTTTCAGTAAAAAAATACAATTTTCACGGCTGGGACAGGGAATGTTCCTGTAGAAATTTGATTTTCACATTGGGACACGAAATTTCCGTTAAGAATTATAATTTTGAATTTGGAACAGGGAATTTTAGTGAAGAATCACAATTTTGAGTTTGAGAAACAGGAAATTTTAGTAAAAAAAGTATAATTTTGATAATTGAGACAGGGGATTTTCGTGAAGAACTATAATTTTTACTTTGGGACAAGGAATATCATAGAAGAATTATAATTTTTACTTTGGGGCAGGCAACTTTAGTGAAAAATTAGAATTTTAAGTTTACAACAGGGAGTTTTAGTGAAGAATTATAATTTTGGGTCAAGGTAAAAGGGAATTTTCGTGAAGAACTATAATTTTTTACTTTGGGACAGGGAATTTCCCTGAAGAATTTTAATTTTTACTTTGGAACAGTGAATTTTAGTTAATAATGATAATCTTGAGGTTCGGACAGAGGGAATTTCAGTAAATTAATATAGTTTTGACAATTGGGACAGGGAACTTTCCTCAAGAATTTTAAATTTTCCTCTGGGACAGGGAATTTCAGTTGAGAATTATAATGTTGAATTTGGTTCACAGGAAATTTCAGTGAAGAATTATAATTTTGAGTTTAGAACAGGGAATGTTAGTGAAGAATTATAATTTTTTCTCTGGAACAGGGAATTTCCTTAAAGAATTATAATTTTTACTTTGGGGCAGGTAATTTTAGTGAAAAATTAGAATTTTTAGTTTAGAACAGGGAATTTTAGTAAAGAATTATAATTTTGAGTTTAGGTCACAGGGACAATTGAGACAGGTGATTTTCCTGTAGAATTTTAATTTTTACATTGGGACACCGAATTTCTGTGATGAATTATAATTATTACTTTGGGGAGGGAAATTTTAGTGGAAAATTAGAATTTTGAGTTTGGTTCACAGGGAATTTCAGTGCAGAAAATTTTTGTTTAAATTGGGACAGAGAATTTCCCTGCAGAATTTTAATTTTTACTTTGGGACAGGCAGTTTTGGTGAAAAATTAGAATTTTGAGTTTGGGACATGGAATTTTAGTGAAGGATAAGAATTTTGTGTTTGAGACAGAGGGAATTTCAATGAATAAATATAATTTTGACAATTTGGACAGGGAATTTCACTAAAAAATGATTAAGATTCACTTTGGAACAGGGAATTTCAATTGAGAATTATAATTTTTTGTTTGGAACTTTTAATGAAGAATGATAATTTTGAGTTTGGACAGAAATTTTCGTTAAGAATTATAATTATTACCTTAAGACAGTGAGTTTCCAGGAATTATTATGATTTCAGTTAGTAAATGGAATTTTCACATGGAAGGGGAATTTTGGAAAATAAATTTAATTCTGATTTAGAAGAAGGGAATTAAAAGAAATCCCAGTTCAAATTCAGAATTATAATTTTTCTTTAAATTCTCTGTTCCAAATCAGAATTGTAATTACTCTTATGACAAAAAATGATCTGGTGAAAGTCAAAATTCTAATATTATTTCCAAAATTCCCTGTTCAAAATCAAAAACCTTTTAAATCTTTCAAACTGTTAAGAAATATCTTGAAATCTTTCAAACTTTACCGCGAAAAATTAACAATTGGCGGGAAGTAAACCGAAAAATGAGCGGGAATTTCAAATCATCCGAGGGGTAGAAACAAGGTTAAAAGGACGTTTCAAGACTTTTTTTCACTTAGCGTTCTTAGTTTTGTGCAAAAATTGTACTTTTTTCAATTTTCTGTTTTTAGATCCAGATGCGCCAACCAGGAAGGCCCCCATAATGCGAGAGTGGAACCATTGGATTGTGGTAAACATCCCCGGAGATGATGTTTCTAAAGGAGAAACTCTTGCGGAATACGTTGGAGCTGGTCCTCCACAAGGAAGTGGTCATCACAGATACGTTATTTTGGTTTTCAAACAGCCAGAAAAATTAAAAGTTGACGAAAAACACATGAAATTTACAGATCTGACTCCTCGTGAAAGATTTTCTACGAAGAAGTTCGCCGCCAAGTACAATCTTGGCGAACCAGTTGCAGGAAATTTGTTTTTGGCTCAATGGGACGATTATGTTCCTACTCTTTACAGGAAACTCGCAGGCAAAGATAAATGAGAAAATATTCGTTTTTATCGTATAAGAAAGTAGAATTAATTAAATATTCTACAAAGCTGCGCATTTGAGAATAGGGATCTTACGAACTTGAAAGTGTCGAGTTTTTTAATCTGCTTGTATATTTGCATAGTTTTGGAAATTTTATAATAAATGTTGTAATAACTACAATGTAAGAATGTATTCAAAAAAAGGTTGGAAGTTTATTTGCCTATCCCTGCTGGAAGTAAAAAGATAGGTATCCTATCTTTTTGAATCATTTTGAATCTTTGGAATAGAAAGAGATAGAGAAAATTCAATACCGTCTTTTCTATCTCATCCCATCCTTTTTCTAGCCATGTTAATATTTTTCTATCTCTATGTTATTCTAAATTCCCGTCTATATTTTTCAATACCCTCTTCCCTATCTCATCCTATCTTTTATTTATCCACTTCAATATCTTTCTATCTGTCCATTAAACTAAATTTCCGTCTATCTTTTTCAATATCCTCTTCCCCATCTCATCGTACCTTACATCTATCAACATTTATTTTTTTCTATCTTTCTGTCAATCTAAATTCACGTTTATCTTTTCCAATGCCCTCTTCTCTATCTCATCCTATCTTTTATTTATCAGCATCTTTCTATCTCTCATTAAAATAAATATTCGTCTATATTTTTCAATCCCCTCTTCTCTATCCCATCCTATCCTTCATCTAGCTACGTCAATCATCTACAACCTCTCTGTCAATCTAAATGCACATTTATCTTTTTAAATACCTTCTTCGCTAACTCATCCTACCCTTTGTCTATCTATGTCTATCGTTTTCTGTCTCTTTTTCAATCTTAATTCACGTCTATCTTTTTCAATATCCTCTTCCCCATGTCATCGTATTATACATTTAACAAACTTTTTATTTTTTTATCCCTTTGTCAATCTAAATTTATTAAAATTTTTTTCAATTATCTCTTCTCTAACTCATCCTATCCTTTATCTAACCACGTCGACATTTTGTTTATCTTCATGCCAATCTAAATTCCCGTCTATGTTTTTCAGTCTCTTCTTCCTTATCTCATCCTTTCACTATCTCTCTGTCAATCTAAAATCACGTTTGACTTCTTAAATACCCTCTTCGCTATCTCATCCTATCCTTTGTCCCTCCACGTCAATCTTTTTCTATCTCTTTTTCAATATAAATTCACGTCTATCTTTTTCAATCCCCTTTTCTCTATCTCATCCTATCCATCATCTATCTACGTCAATCCCTTACAACCTCTCTGTCAATCTGAATGCACATTTATCTTTTTAAATACCTTCTTCGCTAACTCATCCTACCCTTTGTCTATCTATGTCTATCGTTTTCTATCTCTTTTTCAATCTTAATTCACGTCTATCTTTTTCAATATCCTCTTCCCTATGTCATCGTATTATACATTTATCAAACTTTATATTTTTTTATCCCTTTGTCAATCTAAATTTATTAAAAAAATTTTCAATCCTCTCTTCTCTAACTCATCCTATCCTTTATCTAACCACGTCAACATTTCGTTTATCTTCATGTCAATCTAAATTCCCGTCTATGTTTTTCAGTCTCTTCTTCCTTATCTCATCCTTTTACTATCTCTCTTTCAATCTAAAATCACGTTTAACTTCTTAAATACCCTCTTCGCTATCTCATCCTATCCTTTGTCTATCCACGTCAATCTTTTTCTATTTCTTTTTCAATATGAATTCACGTCTATCTTTTTCAATCCCCTCTTCTCTATCTCATCCTATGCATCATCTATCTACGTCAATCTTTTACTATCTCTCTGTAAATCTAAATTCACGTTTAGCTTTTTCAATACCCTCTTCGCTATCTCATCCTAAACTTTATCTAACCACATTAATATTTTTTTATCTTCATATCAACCTACATTCCAGTATTGTTTTTCAGTCTCTTCTTCTTTATCTTATCCTTTTACTATCTTTCTGTCAATCTAAATTCATAACTTCTTAAACAACCTCTTCGCTACCTCATCCCATCCTTTATCTAACCACGTCGATCTTTTACTATCTCTCTCCCAATATAAAATTCTATCAATCTTTTTAAAATCCCTCTTTTCTATCGTATCCTATCCTTTATCTATCCACGTCAATCTTTTTCTATAACTTCGGCAATCCAAATTCACGTTTAACTTCTTCAATATCGTCTTCGCTATCTCATCCCATCCTTTGTCTATCCACATGAATCTTTTACTATCTCTCTGTCAATATAAATGTCTATCCATCTTTTTTAAACATCTCTTTTCTATCTTATCCTATCCTTTATATACCCATGATAATATCGTTCTATCTCTCAGTTAATCTGCATTCCCGTCTATCTTTTTTAGTTTTCTCTTCTCTATCTTATGGTATCCTACATCCATCAACGTCAGTATTTTTCTACCTCTTCGTCAATTTGAAATTACTAATATTTTTTTCCATCCTCTCTTCTCTATCTCATCCTATGCTTCATTTATCTACATGAATCTTTCACTATCTCCCTGCAAATCTAAATGTACGTTTTTCTTTTTCAATACCCTTTTCGCTATCTCATCCTATCCTTTGTCTAGCCACGTCAATCTTTTTCTATCTCCTCCTCTATCTAAATTCACGTATGTTTTTTCAATATTCTCTTCCCTATCTCATCGTATTACACATTTATCCACCTTTATCTTTTTCTATCTCTTTGTCAATCTAAATTTACTAATATTATTTTAATATCCATGTCAATCTAAATTCCCGTCTATACTTTTCAGCCTTCTCTTCTTTATCTCATCCTTTTACTATCTCTCTGTCAATCTAAATTCACGTTTAACTTCTTAGATACTGTCTTCGCTATCTCATCCCATCCTTTATCTAACCACGTCAATCTTTTCATAGCTCTTTGTTAATATCAATTTCTATCAATTTTTTTAAACCCCCTCTTTTTTATCTTGTCCTATCCTTTATCTAACCACATGAATATTTTTTTTATCTCCATATGAACCTAAATTCCAGTATATTTTTTTCAGTCTCTTCCTCTTTATTTCATCCTTTTACTATCTCTCTGTCAATCTAAATTCACGTTTATCTTTTTCCATCCCCTCTTCTCTATCTCATCCCATCCTTTGTTTATCCACATTAATCTTTTACTATCTCGCGGTCAATCTAAATTCACGTTTATCTTTTTCAATACCGTCTTCGCTATCTCATCCCATCTTTTATCTAACCACCTCAATCTTTTCCTATCTCTTTGTCAATATAAATTTCTATCAATCTTTTTAAAATCCCTCTTTTCTATCTTATCCTATCCTTTATCTATCCACGTCAATCTTTTCTACAACTTTGCCAATCTAAATTCTCGTCTATCTTTTTCAATCCTTTCCTCTTTATCTAATCCTATTCTTCATCTATCTACGTCGATCTTTTCCTATATCTCTCTCAATTTAAATTCACGCTTAACTTCTTCAAATCCCCCCTTCGCTATCTCATCCCATCCTTTGTCTATCCACGTAAATTCTGTCTATAGCTTTGCCAATCTAAATTTACGTCTATCTTTTTCAATCCTTTCCTCTCTATCTAATAATATTTTTCATCTATCTTCGTCGATCCTTTCCTATCTCTTTCTCAATATAAATTCACGCTTAACTTCTTCAATACTATCTTCGCTATCTCATCCCATCCTTTGTCTATCCACGTCAATTCTGTCTATAGCTTTGCCAATCTAAATTTACGTCTATCTTCTTCAATCCTTTCCTCTGTATCTAATCTAAATTCTCGTTTAACTTCTGAAATATCTTCTTCGTTATCTCATCCTATCCTTTGTCTATCCACGTTAATCTTTTACTATCTCTCTGTCGATATAAATGTCTATCCATCTTTTTCAAACATCTCTTTTCTATCTCATCCTATCCCTTATATAACCATGATAATATCTTTCTATCTCTCAGTTAATCTGAATTCCCGTCTATCTTTTTTAATCTTCTCTTCTCTATCTTATGGTATCCTACATCTATCAACGTCAATCTTTTACTATCTCTCTGTCAATATATATTTCTATCTATCTTTTTCAAACCCCTCTTTTCTATCCTATCCTACCCTTTTTCTACCAATGATAATATTTTTTTATCTCTCTGTCAATCTAAACTCACGTTTATATTTTCCAATACCCTCCTGGCCATTTCATCCTATCGTTTGTCTATCCACGTCAATCTTTTTCTATCTCTTTTTCAATATGAATTTTCTTATATCTTTTTCAATATCCTCTTCCTTAT
>JAABKJ010011890.1:0-10642 GCA_011634705.1 Andricus grossulariae
CCCTAAATGAGCCCTAAATTATGAAATAGGTTACATCTCTATACCTCAATTGTGTTGTGCCAGCTTAACATACCTTAGTATTACGGAAGATTTCATAATACTAGCCGTAGCGCTATACTAGACCGGTTAGTTTTACCAGAGATGACTCTGGTTTTACGGAAAATTCCGTAATACTGGACAGTGCTTTCAATTGAAAATTCCTGCAATGATTTTTAATTGCAACCGATTGTGTTCTTGCAATACATTTTAAGTTAACCATCTCGGAAAGTTGAATGAAAAGTCGAAAATTCAAGGACATTTTTTATTGGGATTTCGATTTTGATGAAACATTGTTAAAGTTAAAAATGCTCTTAATAAATAAGATTATTCTGCACTTTTAAAACAACGAAATTTGGTGTGGATTGTTTTTTAAATTGAAAATGGTCCGAAAATAGTGGATCAGTTACAATGGAAAAAGGCAGTATAAAACAACCTTGTGTTTCTTTTTATTTGTAGATGGAATAATATTTCTAGTGAAATGGAATTAGAAACAAGTGTTTTGTTCATTAGAACGTTCGAAACTTCATATGATTCATCTGCAATTTTACGACATTCGAAAAATTTACCCCGCGGTATTAATGTGACGCCCTCTTTTTGATAATTTAAAATTCTAATTTTCACAAGTCCTAAGCTGAAATATCTGGATAATTATTATTGTTTTTATTTGTCAGTGAAGCGAAAAATAGCTCAAGCAGACGCACCCACGGACATTATGTGCGCCCGACTTCCTGTAATGACAAACACTCTCAAATAGAGTTATCTGCATGTGCACATGGATACTCGCACACTTTACTAAATTTACTTCCTCGACGAACAAAGATCTTTTCAAATAGGACCAAAACTGTAACGCCAGGTCGCTCGATCGAGGCTTAAATAGTGGAGCAACTTAATACTTTTTAGGAAGAAAGCCCTTCCGCTGGACAAAAAAATTTTGAGGTACGCTTCTGAATAAAAAAGAAAATAGGAGACAAATTATTCCATTCTCCCGGGCGACATAATCCTGGTACCTTAAGAATAAATTAAGAAATATGTATTTTTTATTTACTTATTATGTATGGGAAATATTGGGGAGAATCTGGCGAATCCTATTATTTATTATCAAATATTATAACCTATATACCTATCTACCCTTCACCTATATACCCATCCACACATCACTACTTTACAACCGAGCAATTCACGCCTACCCCGAAAGGGAAACGGCTTAATGATATAATAATAATAAAATATTATATTCATCTCACATAAGTAAAAACCCTCCTATTTTTCTGTTAAGCAACCATTCAATAATACTTTAATAAATAAAGTATTTTCGTTCACCAGCGTTTGGAAAAAAATGTGTTACACCAATATTTTTAAAACTAATTTCCCAAATTAAACTTTTAAAGAGTGGATTTTAAAAATTGCGGATTAAAATTTTTTTCTTTAAATCTATCCAGAACGTACAAAAAATTATTTTACACAAAATTCACCTCATTATTATTATTCTATGTTTTCCCTCGATTTTCGCGTGTTTTTTGTCCCGCGACTTTTTCTATCATGTCAATGTGACAGTTTATTAGTAATTATAGTATATGTCGCAGTTTGTCATCTTACAAAATTCTCTTTAAAATTAAGATATTCCCCCTACATGGAAATAGTTTATCAATAATTTTCAAGTAATTCGTTTTGCACTTTAGATTAAAATGAGTGAATTTCAAAAAGCATGATGCACAGTTAGAAAATTAATTATTTCTAACGTCTTAGCTTCAAGATACTAATTTAAGAATTGTTCAATTTTTAAAGGAAGTTTGGAGTTGTTTAATTTTTAATGCTTGCAAGTTTAAATTCATTCACTTTTAAAGTTTCCAATTTGAAAGCATATAATTGTTGAAATTTTTAGAATAATTATATTTTAAAGATACACAATATTTAAAATTCTTCAATTCTGAACAGGCAAAATGACAGTGACTTGACGTGAATTACAATTTTTTATTAAAAAAATATATCGAATCACTTTCAATGATACTTGATACTACATGATATGATACTTAATAATATTTATCATCTTTGAAATTTCTACAATTTCAATTTAAAATCATAGTTTTTCATGCCTTTAGAACCTAAATTTTTTGGCATCAAAAGCTTAAATTAGGAAATATTTGGTTCGAAATTTATTATAGTTTGGAGGTTTTTAATTTCACAATGTTATAGTTTGAAATTCGAATATCAAGAATATCAGGACAATTTCACAGTTACATTTTTGCAAATGAAAAATTTAATATTGAAAGCCCTGATAATCATTTTTATATTTATTAATTTTAGATTTAAATATTCTAGATTGTCTGATTTCATTTTAGTGAATTTTAAATTAATTAATTTTAGTTTTGGATATTGTAAATGGTTTGGTTTCAATTTTAAACGTACAAAATTGTCTGGTTTTTTATAATTCTTCGAAATAGTAGCGTAACGAATTGAAAGACTTGATAGTTGAGAAGATTTTAGAACTGCGCATTGAAAATTGAATTACATATTTTTTATTTGAAAATTTTTCAAAATATGGAAAAATTTCAAAGTCAAATAAAAAAAAATCAAATTGGAAGGCTTAAAATTCAGCAATTTCAAAAATTGGAATAATAGCTATCTTTTTTTTAGATTCTTTTTATTTCTAATTTTCAATGGATTAACTTGAAATTGTCCGACTTTTAGTTAAGATTAATAGAAAAATAATTATTTAAAATTTTTAAATATTTCATAGGATGATTTGACGAATGAATATTAATTCCAAATGAACTGTTAAAAATGGATTTCTTTAATTTTGAACGGTTACAATTTAGGAGTTCTGAATTTTCATGTTAAACGCTGAATTTTTAATTTTTATCTTTCATCAGCTTTCATTTTGTAATTAAAATTGAAATAGTTGAATTTATAAAAGTATAATTAACAATACGATATTTTGTTATTTTCAAATGATTTAAATTCATTTCAAATGATTGAAACTTTTAAGTATGTAAGTTTTGAAAAGTTTGAATATCACAATATTCTTGATAATTAAACATTTTTCAATTTTAAATGAAGTTTAGATTTGTTTAATTTTCAACGTCTCATAGTAGAAGTTTGTTTATTTTTAATTTTATTGTTCTCTATTTATAATTACTTAATTTTGAAGTTCTTTTTTCAGAATAATTCAATTTTGAAGGTATATGTTTGAAACATTTCCATTTTAAAAGGTGAAAATGACTTTGAATTTATTTTTGGACTTTAGAACAAATTTTCTATTCAATTTTAAAATTAAATTATAATTTTTTCACAGTAATAATAATTTAAATTCTAGACTTCGAGAAGGTCTGACTTCAAAACATTAAATTTGGTTTTCCATTTCAAATTGTCAAATTGTAATCGCTTCGAATAAGAAATTATTTATATAAAAAAATTTTCAATTTTAAATCATTCGATTTTAATACGTTTAATTAGAAACAATACAATTTTAATTCCTTTGGATTTTAAATGATCCAGTATTCAAAACTCTAATCTGAAATTATTTAATTTTAAACATTTAACAATTTTCCCATTTTCGACAATTTTAACTGCTTTCTAGTAAAATTGTCTCATTTTTAAAATGATTGCATTCTGAAATTGTTCAACTTTGACAGCTTCTAAATGATCATTTTTCAATTTCAAATCATTCAATTTTAAATGCATTTATTTAGAAATGATTTCATTCCATTCGAAATACATATTATCCTTTTTTTTTTAATTTTACATAATCTAAAATTGCTTAATTTGGAATGTTTTCAATTCAAAATCGTTCAATATATATTTTTTTTTTTCAAATACTTCAAATCGAACTTATGATTTATTGTATAAAATTTTTTTTAAACTTAATATTTAAAAGTTTGTTATATAATGGATTTTTAACTGTTTATGTTTGTAATGTTAGGAAATGAAAAAAAGCAGACGTGAACGCATGCTTGGCACGCGTGCATTTATTGCTAGTTATCTAATAACTTTCATTAAGAACAAAACTTAATTTTCTTTTACGTTAAAATTGGTCAACCTCTTATTTACAGGGCACTTTTCTAAAACAGAAACCATTCTGCCGCATAAACAAATATTAAAGGTAATAGAGTGAGACGTTGAATATCAATGAATTTGTACATTTTCCTCTAAAAAAGAATATTTTAGTGGCGTTGTCGTAATTTAAAATTTAAATTACAATTAAGGACATACAACTTCCTTGACTGAGTCTGCAGGTCTAGTGGTATGCGAGTATTTTAGAATGTATAAGGTTTAACAGTGATGTCATTTGAAAAGCGAACCAATTTTCAAGTAGGGATATGGGCACCTAAATTATGAGGAAGGTGCAAGGTGAAACCAACGACACGTTGCCTTTACGGTCCGGGCCGTTCACCACTGTTCACCAGGCCCAAAGCATATCGCAGGGCCCAGATGGCAAGCGCTGAGCCCCTTACTAAAATTTAACTACATATAGCCCGATGGCCCTTATACCACCTGCTCTGCTCTTTCTTACTCCACGTAGAGCGTAGAGTGTAGACTGCTACCTATCTCTTAAAATAATGTCCAAGTTCTATACAGTGTATTGTAAAGTTATACAAACTTATAAGTAGCCTTTTCAAATCATTCTGTTCCAAATATATCAATCATTTCGACACGTCTATCAAGGGGAAAAAATAACAACATGTGGAAAAGGAAAATATTGGGGAATGATTCATCACTTTTCTAGGGCGGGCTTTTCGTTCACGAAGTGAGATATTTGTTTTAAATTAACCTGCACTTAATTGATATTGTCACAGTTTTCAACATATACCCATTAATTTTATTTTTACTCCCTATTTCATTCAAGAAAAATTTTGTTGCATTTAATAAATAGTGTAGGGGTCACATTTTTTTAATGGAGTGTCGCCTGGTTGAATTAGAAAAAAACATTGTTTAGCTTCAACCAAACAAAGTTTTTGTTTATTTGTTTTGACTTTTTGTTATCTCACCGGAATTCTCTATACTTGAACCTGAATGAGTCATATTTGATTAATACTACTAGTGGAATTCTACTAATTGAATTAGCCGGGCTGCGACAGCACAATTTATCTGCAAAAATTAAAAAGGGATCTATTTAAAACAAACGAGTGACAAAAAATGATTAATGTATTTTTAAATTCAAAAG
Organism: Andricus grossulariae; assembly: GCA_011634705.1. Taxonomy (NCBI): domain Eukaryota; kingdom Metazoa; phylum Arthropoda; class Insecta; order Hymenoptera; family Cynipidae; genus Andricus; species Andricus grossulariae. The sequence goes on from JAABKJ010011890.1 coordinate 5,201, forward strand.
AATTCGATTAAGAGTATATAAGAATTCCAGGCGAATGTTTAAGAATTCAGGATAAATGTAAAAAATTGAAAGAAAAAAAACCTAATGAATCAAATGAAACTAAAATGAATTTAGAGAAATGTAATGGAAATGAGGAAAATTCATAAAAATACGAGTGAATTGAAAACAAGTTTCAAAAACTCAAAGTATTCTACAGATTTCAGTGAAATTGGAGTGAATTTAGAACAATTCAAGGGGATTCAACAGAATTTAATGACATTTTAAAGAATTCAATGTGAGTTTAAAATACTGCAGGGTTAATTGAAAAAAAAAAACGACAACAAATTTCAATGAATTTGAGTAAATTTAGAAGAATGAAGTGAATTAAAAAAAGCAGAAGAATTTAAAAGAATTCAGGATCAATTACAGTGGAAATTCCAAATGAATTTGGAAAAATCCAAAATATTACACTGATTTCAGTAAAATTGGAGTAAATTTAAAAGAATTAAAATTTTAAGGGAATAGAACGACATTTTTAAGTCTTTAGGGTGAATTACAAAATTGCAAATCCAAAAAAGATGCATTCAATTCAGTGAATTTAATGGGAACTCGAGGTGAAATCAAAATAATTCAAAGGAACTAAAAAAAAATTAAATAAAAATTCAATAAAATTCAGAAATCCTTGGGTTTTCTGTTTTAATTTATTGAAAGAAATGAGTACTACTAGCAAAGTAATATTTTTATTTTTAAAAGGGGCTAAAAAGTGAGTTGAGAAAGAAAAGCGTGGCGAAAGAGTAGTAGAAAATTTATACTCGATGTAAGTTTTTTTTTTAAATATGAATTAGTAGGAAAAAATACTAATTCGTACTGTCTAGTAACTCTAGTATCGAGGAATTTTCCGTACACCTAAAAAACTTCCTGCTCGTTCGGATTACGAAAATTTCGTAATACTAGACAGAGCCTTACTAATTAGTTCAAAAAATACCAAACACCTGTAAGGGACGAGGAAGAGAGAGGTCTCACGGATAGCAAGATATGGTTGAGCAAACAAAAAATTGGCCGATTCAACCAAACATTCTCTATACCCAATAGCAATACAGCATTGTCCCGTGCAAATTTAAAAGAGATAAATATTTCAAACAAAATAACATTTTAACTACTTAAAAAATCTTGTATTGAACACAAAGAAATTCTTTATACTATTCTCTCAATTTCGTGCCCAAAGAGCAATATTTAATTTAAAGAAACACAGATTCCCTATTTTGTTCAAATAGGAAAGGATATCTAAAGCAGAGGTTTCTGAATAAAATAATATTTGAAGAGAAGCACTTGTCGGAGCGAAAGTTTGAAAAATCAGGAAAAGGAAGAGACCCTGAAGTTCGGCATTAATTGAGCAGATACTCCAGGTGTTTTCGAGGTCCTTGGCTACACAGTAGTATACAATATACAATATACTTACATAGTACACTTGGTAAAATTGAAATTCTGGAAGAAAGTCGACAGGTTTACGTGGACTAGTCAAAGCATGTTCGACCCTGGGGAGCCGTGCAAATATGCAAATAGGCAAACAATCGCGTTTGCCAAGACTCAGAGGAGTCCACAAGGGTCTGGGGGTTCCCTCGACCTCGCCCCAACCCAACCCTCGAGCGCTATAACGCTGACAAAGTATAAGATATAAGAAAGCTCGGTCTCTTTTGCCGAAACTAAATCGAAAATTTCCTTGGAATGCGTTGCAGCTTCATCGCACGAAGGAAATCCTTGCGAACAATGGGACAAAGAGAATTTTCGACGGTACATAGGCCGGCTGCGAGACACCGCTCTGGTACAAAGTCCTATGCTTGGAGGTGTTTGTTAGTATGGAATATGGATGTAAGTAAGCACTTACCGCAGATAGGTGTATGTAGGTACCAAGCATCAAGAAAAAACAACCAGTTAACGAGCCGACGAGGTAAGGGTGTCTATCAGGAACGGATCCTTTCTTTCAGATTTTTAGGGTTTCGACGTTAGACCTTTATATTCACTTCAAAAATCATCAAACTGGGTACTTGTTCTGAAAAAAAGGAAAAATTAATTCACTAATCCAGTATTCTTTTTTTACTTTAAATAAATCATTTTTTTGTTTGTCATTTAGGTATTGCTTAATTATGACGATTTATTCAATTTTTAATGATTTATGTTGTAATATTCCATAATTTGGAATGCTTTAAAGTTTAAGATATTACAACTGCAGGGTATGTAAATGACAAATTTCAAATTGTTTAATTTTAAATGTATTAATTGCTCCCTCATATAGAGGAAGAATTGTAATGACGTAAATTGTTAAATCTATATGTAGTTCGCGTCTTCGAAACGTGCGTCGATTGACCTATTGCCAAACCTTCCATGATTTTTCATGACCTACAGAATGCGATTTATAAACACTGGAAAAAAATTTAATTTAAGTTGACTAAGAAAAATACACTGGGGTCTTACGGAACTAAGAAAAGTAGTTGGAACAACTGTTTTCATTTTTACGATACTTTTCTTAGTTAGATTAACTAAGAATGTAGTTAAAATAACTAATTTCTTAGTTAAAGCAATTGAAAAAAGTAATTAAAAGTTATTCCAAGTTATCACAGTTATTCCAGCTTAGTTCTTAGGGCCCTAGTGTATTTTTTAGCTCGTTTTTTAGTTAATTTAAGTAGTCAATCTGACCTCACTTGAGGATTTATCAGGAATTTTTTTCAGTGAAGTTTCAGACAAATTGTTTACTTTTTTTAGGCAAGGAAACCTTTTTAACTATATTGCATATACCACTAATACATATTAACGTTGGCGCTATATTTTCAGTGATTTTTGACCCCTCCTCAACCCTGTGGCACTTGTGACATTTTGCTGAACCCTCCCTTAAAATGTCATATTTTCATATGACTGATCCATGATCTACCAAAACTGTTTTTAAAGTTTTAAACAAAATTATTTCATTTTTTAATAGTTTTAATACGAGGAAAACTTTTTTGATATTGGGAATGTAACAGGACTGTTTCGATTGCATCGATTGACCTATTGACGAATCTTTCATCGAGTCTTTCATGATCTTCCATAATCTACCAATCACGTTCTTTAGTATTCTAAAAAATTGTTTGGTTTGTATAAGGAAATTTTGTTTGATGGTCGAGTGATTTATTAACGAACCACCATTTATTTATGCTCTCTTAACTTTTTGGAAATAATATTTTCTATTTGTCGGAAATCAGTACAACAAAAGGACATTTCATACCAGTTTTAAATAAGCCAGATAAGATAATTGCCATCATAAACACATATTGAAAACATGTGATTTTTTTATTTTCATAGTGTGAAACCTCCCTCTACAGTCTATAAGGAAGAAAATTTATTTGATGCCTATGGGGAACCAAAGTGCTCATAAAATTAGCACAAATAAATACATTCATAATGAATACACCCATAGTACTTCGTAGCGGTAGTTACGACTGTTTACAGGATTTTTAGAACCTTTTTCCTCGTCCTGTGTGCAAAGCGTCATTTCACAAGCAATAAGTCATCCTAACTTCTACAATCAACAAAGCATGTTTTCAGTTTTCATCCCCAACGGTGTCATTTGACAACTGAGCTGAGCCATAAGTGGAATTGATTATTTTTTCCTGAGATCACTTTATGTCAAATTAATTAAGTATTTCTGGGCCATTCAGAAAAAACATGATACTTTCCTTCTTTAATAAGATTATTTTTTTGAAGATATGTATAAATTTATATTTTTTATCATTCATACATTTAACTCAGCTCAATTAGATTAAAATGTGTTTTACTTCGCTTGGAAATATTCTTTTTGTCATCTACACTGTTAGAAATTTCCTGAAATTTCAGTCAGTTTTCAATGACTTCTGTCACTGAAATTTAATAAATTTGGCTTTGAAAATTCATTTAAGACCATATTCATAAATTTTCAGTGATACGAAACTTAGTTTTGAACCAAAAGTTATTGAAATTTCATAAAATTGACTCTGAAACCTGTTTCAATTGCTTGTACATAAAATATTATTAATGGCTGAATAAATTTCACTGTGGTTTACATAAATTTCATAAACATGCATTGAAAATGAAGAAACATTTTTTATTAAATTTAATAAACTTAATGAAAATATGAACAAAATTTAAAAATAATTCGTGAAATTAAATCTAGAAGCTTTGTATGTGATATATTTTTCTATCCATTCACACGGTATGAGAAAATTTCAATGTACTATTTTATTAACACATTTTCAGTACTTACTCTGAAGTTTCATAAATGTCAAATAAAATTTAAGAAAATTTCAAGATAATATTTTTACATATATTTCATTGTTTACTTTGAAATTTCACAGAATATTCATTGAAATTTTAAATGATTCTAATGAATTTTTTCTAAATCTCTTTTCATTACACACTTTGAAATTTCAAAGAAAGTTTATTAAAATTGTAAGTAATTTCAGAGAACTGTTCTTAAAAAAGTTTCACTATTTACATTGAATATCCATAGGATATTCATGAACATTTACAAAAAATGTAATGCACTATCTCTTAGAATATTTTTTAAACTTACATTGAAATTTCAGTAAGGCTATTTAAATTTCAGTGTTGTATGAAATTTCAATGAGTGTTTCACTAACCGTAGTGTAAGAAGCCTCACTAACATTTTCATGAAATTTCATGAACTTACTTCCAACAGTGAAATTGCGTAACGATAGACAGTTCGAAAAAAATTAAGACGTAGTCAAAAGTTATCTTTGAAAATATAAAAGAAAATATAAAATAAAAATTTGAACATCTTTTTTTAGCAAAATATTTTGGAGGCTTTTTTCTTTTTATAATTTTTTTCTTTTTCTTTTATAAGTTTTTTTTTTATAAGTTGTGTAAGTTTAAAAAAATTGAAGAGATGAGGGTTTGGCGTTTCTCAATTCGGTGCGGAATATGTAAATAAATCGATAACTTTTTTTTTTGAAATTTTCAAATAAATGATTATTGTAAAAACAATATATTATAAAACTTTAAACTTACGGTTCTTTGCATCGCAGTCTATTTCCTTCTTCTCTTGAGTGTTTGCGTTTTGACTCCTATTTTTCAAATCACAAATTGTATTCTCACTAATATATTACAAGAGCTAAAGGTATCATCTTTCCCAGTGCAAAATGCAATCTAAAACTGAGGACTTTGGCCTAATTGTGTTTCTGTTTCTGACACAGGTATATTATTAAAGTAACTGAAGTGAGTGGAAAAAACCATAACCATAGGGGGAAATCCCGTGCCCAGACTGACGGGCTCGGCGTGGTCCCCCTGTTTAGCGATAACTCGAGAACAATGAATTCAGAACTACACTGTTAGAAATTTCTATAGCGATTTTACTATTAATGTAATGGAAGCAATATGCATATACGTGTAGTAAATTTAATATACATCATCTTGTAGAATTAATATGCATGTATA
>JAABKJ010011891.1:0-10642 GCA_011634705.1 Andricus grossulariae
CTATCGTTGGCGGCGCCTCATGCTTTATTGTAAAATGCATATTTCCGCCAATTTTCAATGAATCGATCTGAAAATTTCCACAAATCTTCCTTTAATAGTAAGGAACAAATGTCTCACTGGAAGTTGTATCAATTCTAAAGTTCCCTCGATAATTTTTGTCGGCGAAACTGAAAAAATGGGCTTACCGATCTGTCGCAATTTGCAATTAAACATTATCAAACAATAGGCGATTTTCAACTCTTTCTTTGTCTTTTAAGCATCGCTAGGGTATATTTCGTTCGTATATCAAGTTTGAAATATTTTCAGTAATATTTCCCCAACTTACGACTAATGTTGATTATAACTAATTTTGGAAAAGAACTCGAAGTGATTTTTGAAAAAAATATTTTCTTTGTCCCCTAGCCGAAAGTACGTCTCCTAGCTGCATTTCTGTCCGGGAACAGTGGCTTTTGCGGCCTACTAGAGTTAACGCGATCTCTGATTGGCTGCGAGATTTTTGTGGCTCGCTGACGTACCAACTTGACATAGAAACGCTCACTCAGTATTGTGTTATTGTGTACTTAGCCTCCGAAAAAACTTTATCTTGACAGATGAATGGAAAAAAGAGAGCGTCGGTGTGTTCAATCTCGAAACTGATCGTATTACGAAAAAATAAAAAAGATGTGTTTTTGATACCCGCCCCGACCCGCAAAACCTCGGATTTGCAAAAGTTGGGCGGGCGACCGAATCCCATGCATCCGAGGTAGCAGCCGACAACGCATTTTATTAATAAAACATTAATTATTAGACGTACTTTCGGCTGGCGATGAAGAAAAATAGTATACGACACACGACCAGAAATATTGGATGCCCTGGAGTGCGTGATATGAGGCCTCGGCTTCGCCTCGGCCTTCATATCACGCATGCCCGCAAATCCAACTTTCTGGCCTTGGGTCGTAATAAACTATTTGGGTTTTCTTTATTTGACAATAACTATTCAGAGTTCAATGTTTACTTTTTCTCTTTAGGTAAAAGTTGCAATTCTTATTTAATTCTGATGCTGTTGCGCTTATTTTATTTCTCAAAAGATTCTCCGCGAATCTCATTGGTATAAATTTATTTAAAAAATGTTATTTATGAAAACCTATTGTTTACAAAAATAGCGATTTTATAATTCCTAAATAAAAGTTTTCCTATAAAAACGTACTAATGAGGTTTGCAGAGAATCTTTCAAGGAATAAAATTAGCCCTACATCATTAGGATTAAATAATAGTTGCAACTTTTACCTAAAGTTAGAGAGAAAAACATTAAACCCCAAAAACTATTGTTAAATAAACAATGAAAATTGTGAAATATTCATTTCAAAAGTTCACCTCGATTTCTTTTCCAAGAATGATTATAATTAACAATAAAATATTTTCCTTGATTTTATCAATCATTTTTAATAACGTTTATTTGTTAGCTTGCAATGACTTCAGTTCATGTTCAATTCAAAAACAAGTATAATGGAAATTCTCGTTTCGTCTTAAATCTTAAGCTAAATTTTATGGAAATAGCTATGCCGAAAAACAAATTTTTGAATTAATTCATTAAAAGTAACTAAATTGGTTTAAAATGTATATTTTTGGTTAATTTTTTTAAACTTGAAAATTTGAAAATCAAGGTATTACAAATTGAACGATTACATTTTTTTTAAATAAACTGACCACTTCTTCAATCAGAAGTTAAAATATTTTCATTTTAAATACTTTAAAAATCTTCGAAATGCTTAAAATTTTCCTTTCGAAATCTTGAAACATCTACACGTTGTTTTACATTTTTTCAAATTATGAATTAATTTTAAAATTTTTTCAGACCTTCTAAACATGTTTCAACATGATTCAAATTCTTCCTAAAATTTCGTTTGAATCCTGCAAACTAAAAAATATTTCCTTAAAATCTTCCAGATTCATTTTTGTCAATTTTAGAAATCTTTTTAAATCTTTTTAAATATTCTCTACAAATTAATTTTTCAAAATAAAAAGTAATTTTCAATTTTTCTAGGAATCTTAAGAAAATGCTTTTTATTCTTTTGAAGCCTTTCACAATTCTTAAAAATGTTCTAAATTTTTTGTTCGAAACCTGCACAAATCTATATTTTGTTCTAAATTAGGCCGTGGGCTATTTGTACCGAAATTTCGGTACGAATCATTGCAAATTTTAAATTGAAACTAAATTCAAATTACTTGAATTTATTCTAGGAATAATAATAGGTGTTCAATATTTATTATACATTAACATTAAAAAAATTTACTTGCAAATTAAATTTTTTGAAATGAAACAATTAAAATTGTACCGTTCAAAGTTTAGTTTTTTTGTTTAATTTTGAATATTTGATTTACAATCACTGATTTTAAATGAAGAGTTAAAATTTTCTAAATATTGAGCAATTATTATTTTTACTAATTAAAAAATTTCAAATTTTAGACTAAAACAATATTTTCAAATTTAGTAAAAGTCTTTAAATTGTTTTGAATTTTAAATAGTTCATAAAATTTCAATCATGCGTTTACATTTGTTTAACTACTGAGACTTTCTAATTTAAACAGTTTAATCTGTGATGTTAAAATCTGGAAATTCTTAGATTTTGAACTGATTTCGAATCTTCTTGTAAAATTAATTATTATTCACTTGATAATCCTTAATGTACAGTTCAATGATAAAAATTATTATAATTTATATTCACAGTTGGTCCATTAAAAAGATTTTTTATCTAAAATTTTCAATTTCAAATGCTTCTAATTTTTTAATTTTTAGGTCTTTAAAACTGCATTATAAAATTCTTCTTATGAAAAATGTACGCTCAAAAATTAGAATCTAAAATAGCAAATTTTTAAGTGAAAAATATTATAATTACGCATTGTAAACTGAATTATATCATAATTGAAACAGATAACAATTCAACTAATTATTTAAAAAGCTGTTGAAATCAAGCTGGGACCGATTTTTTCTTCTAAATATTTGTAAAATTGATGGTTAAAAAATTAATTCACTGCCATTTTCCGGGTTTTCCTGGTCTCATAAAATTCCTGGTCATTTCCCGGCCCAGCGGCCAGACGATGCGCTTCCAGAATGGCAGACGACAACTTCTTCCTAATGTGAAAGTTCATATATTTTTGAATGAATTTGATTGCGAAGCAGAAAACACATCAATTTCCAAAGTATTGAAAAGGGGAAAACTCGCTGTGGAGACTCATAAATTATGTACGAGTATCATGGATAGGGTGATTTTTTTCATTTTTTTTTTCATTCAACTTGCCACTTCTACAAATTGTTCTTTTTACTGAGAAAATAACGTCTTATTTTTTCAGAATTTAAAAAATGTATTTAGAGTTTGCCCAAGAATATTTTAGGGCAAAAATGCTCAGTATTAATTAAATTGAAGCTATTTATTATTTATTTCTGGCGTTTTTTATATAGAAACAGCGTGAATTTATTTATTCCGGCAAAAAAATTAGTTAAGTGGTTAGATAAATGTTTGTCATACTATTTTAAAGGCATTCAAGGTCATTCCGCAAAAAGTGGACTTAGTCCTCCAGAAGTTCAAAAAGTGTAATCTTTACAGAGGTCCCATTTTTTTGGCTTTTTTACTGATATTTTGTCATTTCTATGGAATATAATCATTTTATCTTATATGCTTCACATTTTTTAGAAGAATTTTATATACTATGTACTAAATAAACAATTCAATAAGTAAATAAAAAAAAAGTTACTCATTATAGGAGAATGTGAAAAAAGTAAGAAAAAATGATTATTTACCTTCAAAATTAGTTTACACATTTTAATTAAATTTTCGTAAAATTATGGAAATAAAAAAGTGGATAATTTTATATAGATTAACAAATTATTATTTTTTTCAATCAACCCCAATCATTATAGTCGATTTCACCAAAAATTATTAAAATTTTTAATAATAGTAATGTTGCATTTTAAACTTATCTCAATGATATTGTACAATATGAAAAATTGTGTTCAATTTGCGTTTACTTTGTCCTGCCCAATAGATCCTAAATCAATAACAGTCAGAGATTCCAAAGAAGTTAGGTTTTCATTATTTATTTTCAGATACAAAATGTATTGAAATTCTACATGATAGATTTTAGGTTCACTCAAGGGAGAGATGATTGCGTATTTTTTATGGTTTCAGATTGTTGCAAAATCCTTTAAATAGGATTTTTTATGAGTAAATAATACTTATGATTAATTAAATTGATTCGCACAAAGGGGCCTTTGTGATAAAATAGAGTGCAAAGTCGTTAAGAATTCCGTTGTGGCTCTATTTTTAAGAATTCAAAGTAAAACTTCCCATTGAATTGAAAATTTGTAAAAATCCATTTTAATTTTAAATGAAATACAAACAACTGCAACCCTGCATAACTAGGTCTCCACAATTACATGGAGTGCAAAGTCATTACATTAAAATTGCACAAACTAACTAAGTATTGAATTTCCTATAAAGTTTATGATGATGAAGAGGAATTCTGCAGAGTAGCGTCCCCTCAAAACTTAAACCAAACGCCAATTTGACAAATCTGTCTTGAATGACAGGATGATTGAGGAGAGACCAGTACGTCTCGCCTCGTAGAGTTTGTAATAAGAAGTGAAGTGGTCTCCTTTCGTGAATGAAAAAGCTATCTGCATCGGATCCACGTCGTCCTCACCTATTTAATCATTATCGAAAATAAGAAGATAACAATAGTGGCTTCATTCGATTTTTTCAAAGCTTTCGATACTGTTAATCACAAGCTTCTTTTACATAAGCTTCCTAAATTTAATTTAGTTTTTCAAAAATCATAAACTGCAGGTTGTTAAGAACTGAAATTTAACTACCCTGGCCATTTTTCCAATGTCTCGTTTTTGTACGAAGTAAGCCTGATAGTCCAGGTATTCAGAATACATCATCCCCCAGGAAGTGGTATTCAGAACTGTAGTAGGAGGCCACCTGGCTATTGTTCGTAGGTCTCGTCCTTCTATGAAGTAAATCTGGTAGTCCAAGTATTTAGAATACATTTCCTTCGAAGAAGATGCCTTCAGAACTAAAATTTTACTCACCCTAACCGTTCTTCTAAGGTTTGTTAGTTCTAGGAAGTAAACCCGGTAGTGCCAGTAATCTTAAATTTCAGTTATGAACACAACTTCCTTGAAGAAAATGTACTTTAATCACCTGGACTAACAGGTTTACTTCTTAGAATGACAAAACCTTCGAAATCCGATCAGGGTATTTTAAGTTTCAGTTACGAACACAACTTCCCCGAGAAAGATGTATTTTAAACACCTGGACTACCCGGCTTACTTTTTGAAATGACAAGACCTTTGAAAACCCATGATAGTGCCTCAAATTTCAGTTATGAATACAACTTCCTAAAGAAAGATGTATTTTGAACATCTGGACTATTATTATTAACGCCATCGATCACTTTTTGAATATTTTAGTAATTATTTCTCAAGTTTAAATAAAACTCTGTGTTCAGAATAACATTCAAAAGCAGCTTTCTTTCGCGGTTTACTTTCGGAAACCTACTCTTGTCCTTCTGTTTTGCATACTGATGCTGGATCGCCCTAAAGTTGTGCTCCTTAATTTTTATTGATCCTCTAAAGCCAATCATATTAAGTTGAAATCCTAGATCTAAATAGCTGCAAAAATGATATACTTCCAGTTTTAGTTTGAAAAACTGGGTTCAACACGACCTAATGATAAGGGTGAGCGATCCGATTGGGTGGGGGTCCTATCTATTCCATTAATAGTTTGACTGGACGGGTTTAGAAGGATATTAACATACTGAGTCAATGGGCACTAAACAACTGCTAAACGCTGAACTCTTCAAAAACTAAAGCAATTAATATTGGACAGTCCTCCTCACCGTCTCTTGGTACATTAGCGTCCTTCCATCAGCTTAAGATTGATGGTCTTGACATTTCGTTCGTTGATTCGGTGAGGGATTGGGGCTAAACCATTAACAGCCCCATCTCCTAAAAAGAGCAAATTCTGTGAATCTCGAGAAAGACCTTCAAAGTAGTCCAACCTCTTAAAAGGAACGAGGAATCCTTGCCAACAACGACTCGGCTTCTCCTTAAGTATCTAATCCTCCCGTTTCTCGACGATGATAATACGGATAAACTAAATGATAAACTCGAGCGATCACCTAATTCCTGCATAAGATTCATCTATGATGTTCCGAAACATAAACGCATTACCCCATATCGAATACGGGCGGGATTTCTTAATTTGGCTGAGAGAAAACATTTTTTGGCTAATGACGATGCCGGGGTACCGTACCATACCTCACGGCTCAGCTGACCCTTCCTCTTGTAAGGCGCTCGAAATCGAGCTCGCCGCTCAGCGGGGCGATGTGAGGCTCAACCCTAGGCTACTGTAATATGTTGCGTTGGTAAGTCTAAATCAAGTTTCCCATTTACGCCTGTCGACGCTGCAACTTTGTATATATAATACAAATACAATATATATATATAATACAAAAGTTGAGCAAGAAGTAGGGTGCCATTCAACTGTACTACGGATTTTGAACTCAAGGACATTTCAAGGTCAAGACGATTGTTTGAATGGAAACCCCTATTTTTGACTGTATATTTAAATAGAGCGGAAAATTTTACGTCAAAAATGTACTATGAAAATCTTGTTTTTGTGGCCTTGGTGAAGTCAAAAATCAAGGTCAAATGGCCAGAAAACTATCAGATGCCATTTTTCTGAATTTACGTGGTTTTCTGGGCGAATCAAACATTTAAGATGCTTTAAAAGGTTCGATAACATGTAAAAGTATAAACCATCTTGACGACCTTGTCGACCTCGACCTTTGGGTCAATTTTCAAGGGGACTCACGATAATCAAGCACCCCAAAGAAAACAGAACTTACTACGTCCACTTTGTTGTTTCCGGGTAACGCTAAAAGTAAGGTCAAACTGCTTCCATTTTTGCAACTTTTTTATTTGAAAAAATGACTTAAACCCTCACAAACCTTGAAAATACACTTGAAAGTCGATTTTGGCAAGTTTGTTGAAATTGGTGCAACTTACCTTGTCCTTGTTAAAGGCACCTTCAACGTTGATATTGCTCAGAAAACCAGTATATTTAAAAAAAAAGCTTCCGAGCGCTTTTTAAATAATTGACGTTGATATGACCTTATACAGGACATAATGAAAGATTTCAAAATACCAATTTTCACGTGAAATTTCCCGTTCGTTACGAGTCCGCAGTCTAAAATAGGGATTTATAGTGTAAAAACTCGTCTTGACCTTTAAATGACCTTGAAAATTGACCTGAAGGTCGAGGCTGATAAGGTGGTCAAGGTGGTTTACACTCTTACATTTTATCGACTTTTTTAAAATATCTTAAACGTTTGCTTCACCCAGAAAAGCACGCAAATTCATCAAAAGGGCATCTGATCGTTTTTTGGACATTTGACCTTGGTTATTGACCTCACCAAGGTCACAAAAAGAAGATTTCCATAGTACATTTTCGACGGAAAATTTTCCGCTCTATTCAAATCTGCAGTCATAAATAGGGGTTTGCATTTTAAAAAATCATCTTGACCTTGAAATGAGCTTGAAAATTGACCTCAAGGTCGAAATTAATGGTACTATCGAATGGTACCCTATGTCCTGGTCAATTTTTATATGAACCGTTTATTATGTACTAGGTAAGATCAAGAATGAATCTGAAAGATTTTTAGGACATTTTTATATTTCTGCATAATTTTTTCAATGTTTTAGGAAAAATTTGAATAATTTTAAAATGTATTCAGCAGTAATTGAAAATTTCGAAAATTCTGAAGATTTACAAATATAATTTTGAAGTTTTTTCAATGTTTTTAAAAGTTTTAGGAAATTTTAAATGAAAGATAATTTAAAAATTCATTTTCAATTTGTTGAAAACTTAATGTTCAATTTTCAGTGGTTGAAAATGGAAGTAAATTGAAAATTCAAGTTTAAATTTGAGATTTTCAATATTGGAATAAATTAAAAAATCAATTTTCGACTGTATACAATTAAAGTAAATTAAAAATATAATTAACATCTGCTGGGAGTTCAGTTTTAAAAAACGAAAATAAATTTTCAATTCAATTTTCAACTTGAAAATTGAAGAATGTTTCAAATTAATTTTCCGGCTATTTGAATCCCAGCATGATTTATTGGCAACAACGCACTGCCCCACAGTGCGGCGAATTAGAAAATTGGGGATCAAAATGATCCAAAACCTATAATTTTTATCCGATTTTATCTTTCTTTTTTTAATTAAAGTTAATTAAATTCGAAATAGGCCTTTAGGGGCTGATTTTGCAAAAAAGGCTCTTTTTATTTGTTATTCAAGTTGCAATATGGCAAAAACCATAATTTTTTATATTCGAGCTGCCTGTTCTGTATTATTGATTGATATTACCTCAAAAAGGTGAAAAACTGATAGATTTACAATCGATTAAAAAATCCTGATAACTTAGATGAAGTTCCGGCAATCTGTTCAATTATTATAAACAAATTTATGAAAAAAATCGATTTTTGCTATACATTGAAGCCTAAAAGCTCTTTTCATCACGTTTTTGCCCGCGAAATCGAGCGAAATCAATATTTCATCAAAATCAAACACTGAAGTATTATTTGTTTGTTTTTTATAAACAAATTTAATAAATAAGCGCCTCTAGATAGATGAAATGCACTTCTTCTGCTAAATCATTAGTTTTGCCTTCAAAAATGAAAATACAATGACAGAAATGGACAATCAACAATATTCACAATTGTTATAAACAAAAATGATTAACAAGTGCATTAAACGGTCACTCTTTGATAAAAAATCCATGTTTTTGCATAATTGTTTATTCTGTCCCTAAATTAAAATTCTGATGAAAGAAACTGACATTTGACAATATTTTTTATTTTTATTAACAATTCTGACCAACAAATGCATTTAATAGCCGCTTTCAAATAGAAAAAATCTCTTTCTTGTTGAAATGTTTACTAGATCACAAAAAATGAAACTTCTACGAAATATACAGACATCCAACAATATTTCCCATTCTTATAAACAATCTTCCTCAATTAATTCTTAAAATAATTCTGTCGTATACAATAAATCAGTTTTTTGGGTTCAATAGTTAATCTCACCTTGAATCAAGGAACCGAATCGTGCAGCACAAGTTCAGGATCTGCTGATTGGAGATGATTCAGCTGATTGAGAGATGTTGAGTGTTGATGTTTTACGATTTGGTTCCTTATTTCACGGTAATATTAACTATCGAACCCACAAAACAGATTTATTCTGTACGAAAGAATTATTTTTAGAATTATTCGACCAAGACTGCTTATAACAATGGGAAATGTTGTTTGATGTCAGTATATTTCATAAGAGTTTCATTTTTTATGATTCAATAAACGTTTCAGCAAGGAAGAGATTTTTCCTATTTGAAAGCGACTATTAAACGCATTTGTTGATCAGAATTGTTAATAACAATTACAAATATTGCCAAATGTCAGTTTCTTCCATCAGAATTTTGATTTAGGGATAAAATGAACAATTGTGCAAAAAAATAGATTTTTTCTATCAAAGAGTGACCGTTTAATGCATATGTTAATCAGTATTGTGTATCACAATGGTCAATATTGTTGATTTTCCATTTCTGTCAGGAAATTTTCATTTTTGAAGGCAAAACTAATGATTTAGCAGCAGAAGTGCATTTTATCTATCTAGAGGTGCTTATTTAATAAATTTGTTTATAAAAAACAAACAAATAATGCTTCAGTGTTTAATTTTGATAAAATATTGATTATACTCGATTTCGCGGGCAAAAACGTGATGAAAAGAGCTTTTAGGCTTCAATGTATAGCTAAAATCGACTTTGATCATAAATTTATTTATAACAATTGAACGGATTACCGGAACTCCATCTAAGATATCAGGATTTGTTTATCGATTGTAAATCTATTAGTTTTGCTCCTTTTTAAGGTAATATCAATGAAAGATACAGAACAGGCAGCTCAAATACGAAAACTCATGATTTTTTGGCATGTTGCAGCTTGAATAACAAATAAAAAGAGCCTTTTTTGCCAAATCGGCCCCGACAGACCTATTTCGAATCTAATAAGTTTTAATTTCTAAAAACAGAAAGATGAAATTGGATAAAAATTATAGGCTCTGGATCATTTTGAACCCCAATTTTCTACTTCGACACATTGTGCGCCCTGCCGAGTTTTGAGCTCGAGTTCGATCGCCTTACAATAGGAAGGGTCAGCTGAGCCGTCAGGTATGGCACGGTACCCAGACATCGTCTTTAGCCGAATTTTTTATAGACAACTAATTTTCAATCTCTGTTATAACAAAACCCCACAGTATCTTCTAGATATTTTTGAAACCATAAATGTGACTTTCCCTACTCACAAGGCGGGTTAGGTTGGTGTCCGGCGCCGAGTTTTTTGTAACTTTGCAGATGAAAAGAGGATCCCAGGCTTTAAAAAAAAAAAAATTTGGGCAAACTTTGACATATAAAGATTGAAATCGCTTCTTCTATATTTTGAAATTTAAGAATCTTAAATTAGATTGAAATCAAATTCAAAATCCCATTTAACGTCCAACACTTAAGTCAATGTATAAATTCTTGAAAATAAACCAAGAATCTT
>JAABKJ010011893.1:0-10641 GCA_011634705.1 Andricus grossulariae
GAATTACAAAGTAAAATGTACACCATAAACTTGTAAAATCTCCGTAGTGACTCAAGGCTGAAGTGAAAAAAGGGCTCTATTGGAACCGTTTCAACCCATACTTTGGGTTCATTTAGAAACCATTATCATTTTGGATTCCTTTTCAGCAAGAGAGGTTCCTTTTTGTTGCAGCTCCTTTGAAACCAAAAATTGGTTCCCATAGAAACCCCAGTTTTTTCTGTGTTGTGAAACATGGGAATTGAGGCATATTTATTTCGTTTTAGAAGCATCTACGGAAAATCTCCAATCTTTAGGCTAGTATACTATTCCTGATTCTTGTAATGAACCGGATACGTCATTCCAGTATACCACGGAATCTTGCTCAAACAAAATTTCAAAAATGTTTTCTCACGAAAGCTATAGCAACAAATGTTTGTTCCTTTTTCGAGAAGATTTCTTTCTTGCTGCTAAGAGCCTAATAGTCTGGCCTTTTTTCGTTAAATCCTAAATCTCTGATTAAATCATTTAAAGTAGTTTGGTCAAATAATTGTGGAGCAGTACCACAGTCATACCCAATGAAGTCCCCATCATCAGCTTCTTTTACGAAAGTAAAGGCCACGGAAATTTGTTTCGTATCAGATGCTACATCGGGATATTTTATAAGATTTTATTTTTACTATTAGGACCCCGCAAGTAACATAAACAGAAGTAGCATTCTTCATGACTATGTTTCAGAACTGTGTAACAATTTGTGCACACTTCACACTTTATACTAAACCCAATTTTTATCTTGGTGCTGGATTTCACGATTGAAATATTGTAAGTGCAACTCTTTAATGGCATCATTAATATCATATATTTGTTTCTCGAGGACATACTGACTACAAACGTAAAATAATTGATCCGGATGGTATACACAGACTGCGTTTGACATTGTGACATATGAGAAAGATACTGGCGATGAATGATGAGTTTCGACGAGCTTCTGGATTGCCATTTGTGAAACACAAGAAGATCGCTGCGTGAAGTTAGTAAAATATAATTGGAATTTGCCTTTGCCGTGTGAAGTTAGTTACGGTAAATCTGACCTGAGTTGGCTGTCTTATTGCCTGCTTTGCCTTATTTTTCTGAATCATGCTCTATCTTGATGTACCACTTGCCATATTGAATCTGCCGTTTAGAATTTCCAAATTTTTACTGCAAAGTCGTAATCAGCGACCCAAAAAACTGCTTCATAGTGATTGTTAGTAAAATTATAACGATTTGTTTTATTTTCAGTCCGCCATATTTGATCCGCCATTATGAAAATTTGAATTCTGACTTCAAATTCGTAATCAGTTACCCAAAAAACCCTTTGACAGAGAGTTCTGAAAAAAACGGTCTTATAAAACGTTTGGTGCTTAGGTACCTCAGAAAATGGGGTTTGTTGATATAAAAGGTCCTACACTTGTTAATTTTTGACCATATAGGAAATCATGTACGTGCATTTCCTTAGATTTTTTCATGAGGAATCTGAATCTGTTGGTCAAGTTGACGAATATCTTCGCGTTTCGAAAATATTCTTAAATCTAAAAATGCCTCAAAACGGCTTTTTTTGCACATTCAGGTTAGAATATCTCAAAATTCTGACGCGCTAGACAAATTCTGCTACCAGAATCGGATTTAGCGCAAAAAATTACGCGAGAAAACAACTTTACATCTCAGTGGGGAAACAAAAGTCTCATTTTTATAGGCCTTTGATATTAAAGAATTTCAAAGAATTTCTGAATTTCACCCACCCCGGACTAAGAAAACCTTAACAAAATAATTTTTATACAATTTGGATAATTTAAAAAAGATGTGTTGCCACCATATTGGGACCGCATTCTTGAGGTTTTATTTTGTGATTCGATATTTGAAATATGTGACAAAAAATCCGTCTGTAATGAGTTTTATGCAAATGGATTATTTTTCGACTTTTGGTTAGTTTTTCCTGACTTATAACCCACTGTGGAATGCTACTGCTTCAATTTCCTGGAAATAACTAGATTTTTAATGATACAATGTGAAACGATTAAAGTTAATCTCGTATTTTCTACTGCTATTATTTTGTAAAGTTTGATTTTTTCAAACAATTGCTTCTGAATTAACAAAAAATTATTTTTTTTTCTTCAATACCTCTATTTCTATATTCTCTAAATCTAAATTATCAGAAAGACGGTCAATATTTGCATTTTTTCGTTGCTTATACAACATTTTGGGAATAACACAAAATTTAAAAGTGGGGATTGACAGTATAGCTACTGAGAAACTCAAAAATGATCATATTTGTACAAAATTCAAATCATCTGTTCCAGAAGACATATGTAGTAACTGGAGAATAAGATAAGAAGCGACAAATGGCGGCAATAGTTACCAGAAAACAAAGAGAGTCTGTCATACAAGGTAGACATTATACATCAACAGCTTGCGCTAAACCGAGGACTCTTAAAAGAATGGATGAGATACATTTCAATGCCCATTTCAGAAAACGAAGATGACATCTTATATTGGGATGTCGCTATATAAGATGTGATGAAGTTATCCAGACGGATCATTACATCCGAGCCAATCGACCCGACATTGTGATGTGAGAAAAAAGGTGGAATAGTCTACATCATCGACATTGCTTGTCCAGTTAACCGAAATTTGCAGGCAACTTATACAACCAATATCAATAAGTATAACGAGCTAAGGCACGAAGTGAAGAAAATATGGAGGAATTTGAAACATGCATCTATTAATCCTATTGTGATCTAGGCCATTGGAAAGCAAGCGACTAAGAACCTCTGGAGTGGCAGATGGTAGCTCTAAGAAAGCATCCAGAAGCGCCTGTTGTCACCTTCAACGCTCGCGGCCGCCATGAATGGATAACAGCGGTAAAAGACGAACTCTAAACCACACCATTCTCGTGATTTTCTACCTATAACATCATCGCAAAAGATTTCAAACATCGTATTAAAGTAGTTTTTAACATTCTCATCTCATCAGTCAATTCAATTAGTACATGGCAATGATGACAAACCGCGTTGAGCAGGAACCTCTCGAAATTTTCGTATGTACTTTTACCAAACTTCTGGGGGTTTAGATCGTGTCGGAATGTGTAGTTCCCTTCATCATTCACTTGGCTGTAACCCAGTCCTTGGATGGTGAAGTCGAATACCAGATTTATGCTTTTTTGGTAAAAAAGATAGATTCCAATAAAATATGGGTACACGATTTTTTTCGTGCAATGTAAACTGAAAGAAAATTTCATCTAAAACGATTAGTGAGAAAAATATATAACCGAAAAGGAAATTATTGTTATCTGATCCTGCCCCAAATTTAATCAATAATGGGTGCATATGTGAAAATGGTAATTTTGAACATTTTCATTGTTACAAACCTTGCTCTATGAGGAAAAAAAATCAGAATAAAAATGTTTACTACCGCTAACCAAGTATTTGCATGAAACTTTATCTATAGCAGTGAAATTGGCTCCTATCTACAATAGTGTAGTCTCTCCTGTACAAAAATTTTAGTAGGAGAATAATTATAAACCTATAATAATTTTCCCGAAAAAATATTATCGTGGAGAAATCAAAAGGAATTTTTTTATATTTTTCGCAGAAAGATACTGGCTGGAACGCTGACGAAAGAATGAAGCCCTAGGAATTATAGTACTTTTACTTTTTATTATAATTTGTAATAACGAGTAATTTGTAACATTTAAGGCCATGTAACGAGTATACCAGCTAATCAAGTTAGTCCTGAGATCAATATTTTTCACCCATATTTAAAAATAAAAGTTAAAATAACGCGGAAATATTTTCCAAAAATATTAATAAATATTAAAGGACCGTTTGTGGCAAGGCACAGAGTTGAGGGAATAAAAAAGTTTATTAATGAAAATCATAAATATTGACCGATGCATTCAGGCTTTACGCAAAAGTTTGACTTCTATCTTTCTCTGTCAGTAAAGAAGAAGTTCGCTGTTGGTAACTTTTTTCTTTTTTTTTGTTAGGCTGCAGGTGGCGCCAGGTGTGATCGATTTGATTTCAAAATTATCACAAGATACAGGTTTGATAATTTCAATGAAAGTAATGGAAAAAGTGGCAGATACCATAATTTCATACAAATGTTGCGATTTGAATGAAACTCGGGTTCGTAAGGCTTTTGAGGTTACATAATTCGGATATAACCTCAAAATAAAAAAATCCAAGCATGCAATATGGATTTGCATGCAATCCATGAAACTTAGAGTTGCGTACGATTTTCGAGGTTATACAATTCAAATCTAACCTCAAAATTTAAAAAAAAACAAAGAAATCATGTTATTTTTTATAACTTCTTGCATGTAACACATCGTGCATGTAACTATGAAAATGTACAATAAAATTCCGTCTCTCGTAAAAAGGCCTAAGAGCCTTCTAATCAGCGTGCTAAAATTTCAAAACGATATCTCATTCCGTGTGGACGTAAGTTTAAAATGAGACGTATCGATATAGCTACCAATTTTATTTTAGTCGAAAGTTTTTTTTTCAAAATTTCCACTGAAAAAGAGCATAACCGTGAACTTTAGTGTCTCCTCTTTCATTTCCCAAACTTTAAGCGGGATATCTTATTTCTTTTGGACGTAAGTTTACAATGAAAAATTGAGGACTAGCTTGGTCACATGACCCATTCTTCACATGGCCTTAAGACTTCAGATCACAAAAGCTTTAATCTATAAAAATTTGAGATAGGGCGATTCGAGCCTACTGGTGCTTCCCTTATTTCATCCGGGGTTAATGCGATAATCGAACCGCTTTGCATGTTTAATTTGGCTCGTCTTTTACGGCAATTCGGACCTGTAGCTGCATATATTCCAGCAAAAACATTACTAGTCTCTAATATTGCAAAGACGTCACCTTCGGATGTTGATAATACTATTTGTTCTTTGGCTGGGATGGGTGCATATAAATTATGTCCATCCAATACTTCAATTAGTTTATTCGTGGGAAAAATGTATCTCCGAAGTTCGAAATGCCGGCGGGGATTCTTGAACGATGTAATCTGAATAAATTGAAGTTGGTCAAGTTCATATCCACCAACGTAATAAGAAGCAATCCTGGTAGGTGGAGCCAAGAATCTTGTTGAAGGAGTCCTAGACCTGGTACCAACAGGAAGTTCAGCATGAAGAAGAGATCTGTCAGGAGAACTTTGGCTGCCAGAAGAAGCAAAAGATGGTTCGCCACAGGAAACACCAGGAATAGGGTCCCCATTAGGTAAGCACTCAAACTGTGTACTTAGCTCTGCAAGAAGAAACAGAGGATTGATTTTTTTCGGCATGGGCATGCGAAAGTCACTTTTCAACGCCTTGTTTTACTTTTTATGACAGCTTGGATGCGCAATTTGAAGTGCGCATCTTAAAACTTTCGTAGCCTTATCGTCATGGAGAATAGAAATAAGGAGCCCAAAGTAATGTAACGAAAACTGAGCAGGTTAGCGGATGAATTATCACGCCTAAGCATCCCGCATGTGGTGCTAGTGTTCGAAATATATAGCAGTTGGTCGATAATGGTCGTCAATGTGTACACCTAATTATATTATCTTAAATTAATTTAAACGAACTTAACCAATTAATCATTTGGGAAATTATCATGTCACGCATGAAATATTAAAAACATTAGGGTAAATAATTTTTACTAAGCTGTGGCCATATTGCCATACATTTCGAACACTAGCGCCACGCTCAGTGAGTCCCGAAACGTGCTCGTTTTTCTTGAAGGCAATTCACAGGACTGTGGGCTTCTTATAAGGTGAGTTCCAGTAGTCCCCCACCACATATTTTTCACATTTACCCAAGCCCATTTAGTCGCACCCCAAACGCGTTCCATTGCACCACTATGATAACGGAGTTATCGGCAAAGCAAAGTGGCGCGCTGCTGCCATTTTCGTCAAATATCAACATTTTCAAAATTTCTTTTCACTAAATTTTTCAGTTCTAAATTCGCTCCATCACACCATTAAACAAGTTTTGGTACAATTAGTTGATTAGAACACAAATTGATAGGAAGGCTGGTTGCAATGCTGGTGTTTAAACCTTGATTATGCACTATTAATTACATTTAGCTTGTAAAATACATACTACTTCAAATGAGCTCCGTTGCACAACCGGTAATTTTTATATCGAGTAAGAAGTCAGAAAGTTATTAGGTTCTAAACACCTGGTGCAAGTGATAAACCGTGATTACTCAAAGTCCCATATTTGAAGATGTCAAATCGCGAATAAACTATTCGATTCGATCTCAAATGTACTCTATTGCACCAGCAATTATAAATTTGCACTCTCACAGAACAGTCCTAAATAATATTTTTTAATCTTCTTTGGCTCATCATCATCTTCTTTTTCTTATTCTGCGTTGGCTCTATACCAGCTGTACTAAAAGCTTTATATATCCGGCCATGACCAACTTGCGGCGATGTGTGCTCCACTGAATCTGAAACATAATGTCAGGCGGGACTCAACTAAGCCAACTCACAAGAGATGACAGTCAGTCCGGTTTCTTGACATCCATAGCAAGGCAGCTCAATTGAAAAAATAATGGGACAGCCGGCCGCTCCATGTGGAAGGAACCCTTCAGCAGAAAGGTTTCCCCCGCTCAAGTCGGCCGAGGTAAGATTGAGGTGTATTTAAATTTTAAGTTTGGTTTTCTTTGGCTTATGCCAAAGGACTTCAAATGCGCTTCATCGCTCCAACAAAAAATTCAATTGCGCTCAATTGCAAGTACTGATAAAAAGAGCGTGCAAGAAGATGAGGGAGGGGTGCTGGGGTCACTCTTCACGTATCTCGAGTTCAATTTAATATTTCCTAATCTTCTTTGGCTCATTTCAAATTACTTCAAATGCACTCCATCGCACCACTGAAAAAATTCAATTGCGCTGAATTGCAAGTACTGATAACGAGAGCGCGCAAGCAGGTGGGGAAAGTTGGTGACACGCTTAACGTATCTCGAATCCTAATTAGTATTTTAGACTTTTATTTAATTTTAGAAATTCGGCTCAAAGATTCCTGTTGACATTGTAAAACTTTTCAGAACGGGCGCTTAAAGTTGCGGAACCTTTTCTTCTATATGCTATAATTCTTCAATTGATTAAGATATCAAACTTTTCTTTTGCTATTTAAGTAAGGGATTTCACAATCTTTTATAATTTGCAAGATAATTTTAAAAAACTTCACAGATCTTCAAAAAGTTTTTTTACAATTTTCTTTATTTTCAATATTTTTATATTTTTTCTGCGTATTTCAAAAGAATGCGAAGTCCTTCATGACAATCATGAAGAAAAAGTCAAATGGATATTATAAAATTGAAACAAGTTAAATATCATAGTTAGTTGAATAATACAACATTTTACCATAAGATTTGTAATTTAAACAAAAATTAAGAGAATTCTTAGCACCGGCTCCAAAAAGTTTTATAATGCCAAGACGACCCAACACAACAAATGTCATGCTTTGGTAACAATTTGAGAATTTTTTTAATGTACTGTATCGACTATATCCTATGATTTCACGGTAGTAATCATGACTCGCGATACGTAAAGCGTGTCACTAGCCCCCTACGTTCTTTCGCGTTCTTGTTATGATTACTTGGAACTGAGCCTAATGAAAATTTTTGGCAGAGCGATGGAGTGCATTTGAAGTCCTTCAGAATTAGCCAAAGAAGTTTGAAAAACATTGAACTGTGTGACTGTTTTGATATTATACGAAGAGCTGGGCAAGGATGCTGTGTCCTCTTGGCTGTTTATTGTATTTATGGATAAGTGTCCAACAATGGCCCTCTTTGATGAAAAGGGTGTGGATTTCGGGACAGTGGAGGTGCATGGGTTAGCCTTTGCAGATGATCAGGTTGTTACGGCAGAATTAGCCGAAGGCCTGAGGAGACTGTTGGGTGGACTGAATACCAGCATGGAGAACATGGGCCCTAAAATACTCGAATAAAAAAAAATTATGAGGTTCGAAGGAAAGGGTGAGAAAACAGTATGTAAAATTACCTTAGACGATGAGAGGATAAAAAAAGTTCATAGGTACGTCTATCTAGAAAGTTTATTTACTACTGATGGAAAGATCGATGATGAGATAGACAGGGGCATAAACGAGCGTAGGAAGGTTATCGGAAGTGTAGGAGCCATCACCAGAAAGAAAAATATAATAAATAAAGTAGACGTGTGCATTTCGTTGGATCGAATATGGTATTTTCAATTGGACGTGCGTTCATTTTCAGATCGGTTTATTCTATTCGATCGGCCAACCGATCGAGTGTTGAGAACCCGAAATCCTATCCGTGCTGCGGCCGTATCGGTTTTATCGATTCGATTGACCCGTGCGTCGGAAATCCAATATTTGATTTGTCTTAGATTGGATAGGTTTTCTATTTTTTCACTTTTTCCCAACTCAGTGACGATTGCCCATCAATAAACCGAGAAAGTCGTTAGTTTCCATAAATAAATTAATCAGAAATCAAAATGTGAAAATAGATTGAAAAATCATAAAACGTAATTTCTCTTTAATTGAATAACTTTTTGTTACATGTATAGACTATTGATCAAATAAACGGTGCGGTGGAACCAACTTGAACCAAAAGATTTGTAAATTATATTTTGTCTTTGAACATCGAGAAATAACGGAGTTTTTACGTGGACCGGAAATTTCGTTTAATTTCCAGTGAAAAATGTTAATAAGAATATCAAATGGAGATTTAATAATAATATACACAAATTCTAAAATATATTTTTCATACTCTTAAATCTCATAAATTTCCTCGTAAATTTCCTACATAGATAAATTTAAATAGAATGTTGAATCTTGAAACAAAATTTTTTTTAATGAGTTCAACTTTCAACCAAGCAGTTGAATTTTCAACCAAAAGGATGAATTTTTAACAAAGAAGATCAATTTTCTACCAGAAAAGATAAATTTAAAAAAAAACTACATGAATTTTCAACCAAATAGTTCAATTGTCAATTAAAAATGATAAATATTCAATCCAAAATATAAATTTTTGAATAAGTATTTCAACATTCAATCAAGCAGTTGACTTCTTAACTAAAACAGATTGATTTTCAACCAAATAGTTGAATTTTTACCCAAAAAAGCTGATTAAAAAGATGTATCCGAAAAGAAATAAAGTTTCTGAACAAAAAGACGAAATTCAAGAAAAGCGTTGAATTTTAAACTAAGAAAGATTTTTTAGTCAAGAAAGAAAAATAATTTCAAAAAAATTGTTGAAGTTTTGAGCAAAAAATTAGAATTTCTCACAAAGCAGTTGAACTTTCATCCCAAAAATATAGATATTTAACAAAAAAGTTAATTTTGAACCCAATACATTAATTTTCTATCAAAATCTAATTGAATTTGTAGAAACTTAAATTCTTAACTAACAGAACGTTAAAATTTCAACCAAAAGGAATAAGTTCTCAACAAAATAATTACATTTTCAACCAAATAATAAGATTTTTATTTGTCAGCAACTAAAAGAAATAAATTTCCCAATTGTTTTCCTTATAAAATTCGCTTTTTACTGAATTTCAGCTGTTGAAAATTCAGTTAATAAAAGTTAGAGGATTTGAACAATTAAATTTTAAACAGTTAAAAAATTAATTTCATTTTCCAAGATCTGAATTTTGAATTTTCTTCCATTTTCGAAAGTTGAGAATTCACGTGTTATAAATAAACTGTTGCAAACAATTTAGTAAATCTAGAAAAAAAAAGTTTTAGTTGGGAATTATTTTCATCGATAAAAGTGGCGACATTTAATTTGTGTATTTTAAAATATTTTGTTTTGACTGATCAATAAATAATAAAAGCTAGAGGCCCCTGTTAGCCATTACCATTTAATTTGTACAATTAAAGTTTTTGAAGTTGATACTTTACCTTTTTGAATGTTTCATCTCAAGATAATGTTTATTCTCAAACCCTTGAAATAAAACCTGTTAAAATCAGAAGTTTTCCACTTCAAAACTTGTTTATTACTCAACGATAGAATACAAAGTTTTTGAATGCAATTTTTTTTAAGCTTCAATTAGGAAGATTTGGAAAGCTTAAAATTCGATTAGGTTCAATATTGGTCATTTTTGTTTGTCGTTTAGTTTTAAATACCTCAAAGGAAAAAATTTACAGCTTCAACAGTTTAAAGTTTTGAATTTTAACTTGAATTTTAGTGATCGTGAAAATTTTTGATGAAGTGGGAAATAACCGACAAATGACCGTGATTTTTCCCGGCGATTAAAGTGGCCAACTCTGATTATTATAACCGTATTTTAAAATTTCTTTTTTGAAATGATCTACATTTTTTTAAATTGATAGTTTGAATTGAGATTATTATTTGCCAATTAGTGGTTTGTAAAGTTAAACTTGTTAACGTCCATATTGGGCTTTACAATTAATGTCCTTATCACAGGTTCAAAATATCATTATATATATAATGCTGTTTAATTTATAATTTCTCAATAAAGATAATTTAAGCATTTTATTTAACTTAATCACAAATTCAAACTAAGGATATGAATGGTGAGGCCCTATACTAACAAGTTTGACTTTGAAATCAACTAATTGGAAAACAATAATAATATTCAAATTTTGGAATTTTTATTATATGAATTATGCTAAGAAAGGAAATTAGA
>JAABKJ010011894.1:0-10641 GCA_011634705.1 Andricus grossulariae
CACACACACACACACACACACACACACACACACACACAGAATATATATGGGTCATTCTCCATCAATGTGTAAAATTTTGACCTCTGGCATACGTGTAAGCCCCTCGTTTTCCAAAAATCAAGTAACCTAAATGATTGAGTAATGCTTTTATAAAGTATCAATACAGGAAGCATTTCTATTGGTCAATTATTGAGGTTACTCGATTTTTGTAAACCAGGGGACTTACGCTTATGCCAGGAGATAAAACACCGTTTCTTTAGAGTATTAGCAGACTGTTATTTAATAATAGCTCTGTGTTATCTGTCGATAACAATTGATAATTTTATTGTTCAAAGAAAATCAATTAAGAAATGCATTTTCGGCTATTTCTAAAGTAAAAAATTTGGGTTTTCCTTCGTAATTTTCAGAATATGCAACAATGCTTCTAGATAGTATAACTAGATAGTTTCTGAAAAAAATTTGTTTTCCATTTTTGTTAATGAATAAAAAAAAATAAACACATTTTTTCAGAATCGGCCCTCGCCGATTTATGCGGAATTTCATTAGCTTTAATTTAAAGAAAATAAACGTTCAAATCGGTTTGACAAACCGCATCTGAATATAAATTTGTCTAGAGACATTTTTTTTGCCCCACTGTGGGAAGGGACGTGACACTTTTTTTTTTGAGTGGATACACTAACTGTTTTGGCTATTGTTAACTCTTTTAGTGAAAATCAAAATAATATTTATTATTTCAGAACGATGGATGATGACCTATCAAAACTGTAGTAGACAACATTATTTTTTATCGACAGAGTTAAAGATAACCAAAACAGGTAGTGTATACACACACAAGTAATACTATAAACAATCTTTCAAGAGGACTGCACTTTGCCAATGTTTTAGTTCAATCGAAGAACTTTGAATTTTTTTAGTAAGGGCACGTGAGAAATAATTTCTACTGATTGCACATTAAAAGTTCAATGATATGGACAAATATAATTAAATTAAGTAAAAATAAGATTTTTTTTTCTTCAAGTTTGATGACAACCTTCGATGTATAAGGTCTTTGTTATTGCTGTATTGTTTTCAAAAGATAATTATAGTTGTAAACAGTGAGTTTTAGAACTCTGTTCATTACAAAATTTATTTGGTACCAAAATAACAAAACATTCGCTATTATTCGTGATTTTTAGCTTTATCGTGGATGCGCGAACATAAGATATATTTTTTTATCTGTAACTTTTTGTAAGAAAATTCGCAGATTGACGGAGAAATCTTTCATGGAAATTAATACCTAAATTCTCTCTGAATGACTTAGCATTTTTACATTTTCCGCAAATTTCTTCCACTTAAGCTTTTTCAGTCAGCGGGATTTCTCAAACTCATGAAATTGAAAACCCAAAAAATTGCTTCAACTAAAAATACATTTATATTATTATTGTAGTTTCAATCTTTGGAGTTCCCGATTCCCGAGATTCTCGTATCTTTGGAGTTCGAGTGTAACTAATAAAAATGATTATAAAATGATAGGGAGACAATACTTCGTTGCTGCATGAACACGAGCTGGGTCTCAGAAGGGGTTCAAACGTGTAAGATGCCTGCCTACCTTGTAGTGAAAGGCGAAAACGTCAGTCCTGTTACGTGACAGGGTCTCACTTTAGGTATCAGGAATGACGTTTTTACTCACTTCTATAGTTTATAGTACATGCGGCGAGCGCAGTCATTTAGTGTTCCTATTTATATATGGCATTGGTGAAGAGGAAGAGGTGACCTGAAGAGGGTGACGAAAAAGTGACAGGATGAAAGGCTAATAGAGTGGCGGGTACAGATTTGGGGAAGGGAGGGGGAATTATGACATGGAATAGGAGGGCATGTCATCTGAGAATTGCGGATGTGTAGGTAAGTAGTGATGGTGCGGGTGATGAGTGCGAGCAAGGGCAAGGGGGAAAAGGTTGGAACATGGGAAGGATAGTAGGGTGTGTGTGTTGGTGGAATGGAAAAGAGTGAAAATGCGAGAGGGATGGAGGGCTATCAGAAATAGGGGTAGGGGAGTTGGAGAGGGGGAGAGAAAACATGTGGTATAGTGGCGGAAGGTAGGAAGCTTGCGCATTGAGGATATGTAGTGAAACGATGGGGCAGTGCATGATAAGGGTGGGGTGTGGAATAGAGGGAAAGAATGATAGGGGTGGAGGGCTTCTAGGGAAGGAGACTGGACGGATTGGGGAGGAGCAATGGGAAAGTGTTGGAAACCATGAGGGGCAGAGGGTTGATAGTGTGAAAATTAGAGGAGTGGATATTTGTAGATATGTTGGAGGTTAATAGGGAAGTGATTGAATAGGTCCAATGAAAAGCTGAAGATTTCTAGCATTTGATACAATTTTTTCTAAATTATTGGCAAATTCGATCCGTGGATTATTTTGTCACTACAATTAGGCATTCAGAAATATGGTTAGCACAACTGGTGCGAATTACATGGATGTCAAATTATCTAGGGTAGTGATTTTGGTAACTTTGCCAGATGCCGCGGATGAACTTGATAACTTCTCAGACTTTGGAGCTTCTGGCGGATTAATATCACATGCTGTTCCTAGAAATTATCCCACTCTATTAATGAGGGACGACAATGCGAACATACAGACGACGGCGTATGCATGTTTCAGGGTAACATATAGTCTAATGCATGTACAGCAAAATTTATGGAGTAAACGCAGACCAGATGGCACAACCAGCCGTTTCGCGGTAAAGCCAGGTTCAGCGGATGTCCGGCCTATAGCTTAACAGAATCTCATTGTCAGGCTGCGTAATTAAACAGCTGAGACATATAGAAAACGATTGTGTACTTGTAGTAAATACATCAAACATTCCTGATTCATCACGCTCGATCCAGAACAGTGTTGACACGAATGATATTTATCTAGGGGAGGCTCAATACGTTATATTTCGTGGATTATAGTAGTTGTTTTTATTAAGGCCGTTACTAGTTGTACATCTTTTCAGGATGAATAGCGAAAACCTTTCGAATCAATATTCTGATACTCTCGAAATTATTTAGAAATTATTAAGTTTAATGTTTTTTTTCTCACTTTATTGCCTGCAGGTCTAAGTCGATTTGTTGGTGTTCAATTACTGTCTACGTGGTGCATCTCGGTACTTCATTAGTTGCTAAGGAGGCATAGTGAGCGGCAAAGTACTTCTAATTAAAGTCGTGCGTGAATACAAACTCGTATATATTATTCGAGGTTCCAACCTAATATTAATCTAGACCTGTGCTGTGCGAAAATTAGCAAGGTTTGCTTGTATTTTGATTCAGAGGGTGAATTTACGTTTCTCCAAATTTTTTTGTAGTTGCTCCTCGTCTTCGCAATAGCTTAAGGCGGAATCGATTCTTGACTTAGCATCAAGAAGGAAATACGCTTTTACTTACGGAAATGTATTCTCCTTCTCCGAGATATTCTTGCGAAGGACTTTATTCACAAAATTGCCGGTTGATGACGTACAATATGTACCCTGGGGGACTTCCGTCGCACAAATCTATTTCCATGACTTACAACCAGTTTCAATTTTTATCGGAATGGAACAGAACATGTTCCGAAGAATATCTGCGTCTTATAAAATCCGTAAGCTCTCAGTGCTTGACCAATTTTTCGAGAGCAATCAGCTAAGAGGTCGTGAGAAATATGTTAAAGGGTGCCGCATCCGTTTCTAAAGCTATCTATCTAATGCAAAAAGAAACAAAAATACTGTAGCTCTTCCATTATTGTTTTAGCTACAATTCGAGGATGTCTTGGACTTCCTGGGTATTATTTACTTATGGGCTATATGTTACTTATTCAACGGAGATATCGCATTATCTTAAGCAGAATCACAACGAGGAAAATTTATCTTCGTATTGCAATTATTTTCTGGTTTATTTGGTGTCGTAATTGAAGGCTATTATTTTTAATGTATAGGAAAGAAAATTGTAACTAAAGTTCATTCTTATGATGTTATTCGTTCTATGGCAGTGATTATTTCGATTTTACAATATTCAATCTCTGATCTCGGAGAAAACAATCCTATAAATTAACAAGATAAACTTTACAAATCATATATTATTATTGCTGCACTCAGATAGAAATTTCGTTGAATTGAAAAAAGATTTTCTAGTTTCGCCAAATTTTCATGTATGATCAAGTAAACTTATTTCTGAATGTGTTATTATTTCAAAATACTATTTTAAAAATTATATTAATCACAGTTTAAAAAAGCACTTCTTCTGGCTCCGTATGAACTAAAAATTATTTTGTTGTAAATTTTTTTTTCTAAAGCACATACGCAGGGTTGCTACAAAATTCCAATTTCGAAATTTCTCAACGTTCGTTGACTTTTCCCTGACCAATTTTTGATTTTGCCTGACGGTTCTGAATTTTTCATTCAGGCATTAAAAGAACCTTACACCTAGGAGATCAATAATTCTAATGCAAAAAAATGTTTGCTTCTAAATTAATTTTAAACGCTTTTAGTGAGAACAGGCATACATAATTTTGTAAAGGGTCATCCACAAATTACGTAAGACCTAAATAAAAAACATAATTTTTTAATTAAATACTTGAGTTTTCATCTCGGAATGATGAATTTTGAACCAAAAATGAAAAATAAAAGTTTTAGCTAAGACAATTCATTCTCAACCAAAAAAAAGGAATTTTCAAGAAAATAGTTGAATTCTAAACTGAAGTGATGAATTGTCTACATAAAAAAAAGGAATTCTCAACGAGAAGTGTAATAGTTTATATTTCCACCAAACAATATTTCAACTTTAAATCAAAAACAGCTGAATTAAACTACAGAATTTGAATATTTAACAAATTAAAAAAAAAATTTGAATATTTGAAATTCGGTTGAATAAAACTAACAAATTGGTTGAATGTATAACCAAAATAGTCCAATTTTTAAAGCAAAAAGAGGAATTTTTGACAAAAGAGTTACATTTTGTATCCAAAAAAGATTTTTCCGCCAATAAAGAAAAAAAACTTCCGCCAAAATATTGAATTTTCAAGCCAAAAAGATAAACTTCCAAGCAAAAATGGAATATTCATGTCTTGAGTTTAAAAAATTATTTTACAACTGAAAAATAAACGATTTTCAAATATATTGTTAAGCGTGCTACGAAAGAAATTAATTTTTAGGTAAAATGATAAATATTCAACCAAAACAAATTTTAAGCCAAATTGTTGAATTTTCAACCCGTAAGATTAATTTTCTACCAAAAAGGAAAATTTTCAAGAAAATACGTGAATTTTCAATTGAAAAAAAATTCATCTAAAAATAGAATACTTAATTCTCAGTCAGCAAAATGAATTTTCATCAAAAAAAAAAGAATTTTCAACAAAATAGTTCAATTTTTAAACAAAGGAATGAACTTTCAACCAGATTGAGATTACTTTTCTACCAAAGAAGACGAATTTGCAACAAAATAGTTGAATTTTTACCTGAAATAGATACATTTTCAACTTAAAACAGGATACCCGTATAGCACAAAAGTTTCCCTGGACATTTTTGGATTATTCCAATAAGAGGAAGTTTCCCTGGACATTTTTGGATTATTCCAATAAGAGGTTCGGAGAATTCTAAAAAATCTTCCAGGAAGGTTCCCGGAAGCAGATAAATGTCCGCGTATCAAGGAAGGTTCCCAAGCAAGGTTCGCGGAAAGTTCGTCAAACTTTGCACATTATATTCATTTAATTAATTCAATTAATTAAGAACCTCACGAACATTTTCCTAACGTTCCTTGGGAACCTTCCTTAATACGCGAACATTTACCTAATTTCGGGAACCTTCCTAGAACATTTTTCAGTTCAATTTTCAGTCAAAAGGAATTTCTTTAAAAATAATAATTTTCAAAAAAATAGTTGACTTTTTGAACAAAAAAAGAAGGTTTTGAAACTAAAATGATGAATCATCAACCAAAAAAATGAATTTTTGATAAATTATCAAGTTCCACTTTTAACTAAGTAGTTGAATTTTCAATAAAAAAATATGAACTCTCAACGAAAAATATAATAGATTTTTCCTGACATTTTGCAATTCACTGACCTGTAGCAACCCCGCATACGTTACTTTTTTTTTTAAACTAAATAATATTTTATAATAAAATATTATAAGCAGGAAATACAACAGTGTGTAACTTTACTAACTGGGATGACATGGTTTGTTCTAATTTTGTTTTCCAATATAAATTCGTCATAATAATCAGATCATTTATCATTCATCAGTCGAACATCATTATCATTTTAATTATCCGTCGGATAATCATGCACAATCAGCTATGAGGGCTTCTGACTTGCTATGCGGTCACGACAATCAGATTCGTAAAAATATCCCATCGCAGCTCGGTCTCCTCATTATGGTCATCAATTCGGCTTCATTGACAGATATTTGTCAGAAAAACTTAGCTTAGGATTTTCCGAACCAAACAGACGACAAAAGTTTAATGTCAGTTTTACTAACAAGGATCCATCAATATAGGTTACGGTCTTTGAGCGAAATCACCCAAACCACAGCTCAGGCCTACCATAGACTAGCTCCATTGCATGTTCCATTTTGGCAAGTATGTGGAAAAGTTTTATGTAATTTCGATTCGAATATTCCCAGAATATTTCACAAAATTCCATTTTTGGCAGAAATGTCAATTTCATTCTCTGTTCATTCTACATGCTTGAAAATGTATATTGGCAGTTTTTTTTGCACGAGAAAACCTAATCTAATGTTTACTTTGAAAGAAAATCTACTTTCGACACACTTTCCAAACAATGATTTGCGAGAATAAATCATTCTCTATAAATGTAAGATTTCAGTTTTTTGTTTTCTCATTCAAGATTTATTTTTGGATTGTAAAATACAATATTAAACATCATAAAACATTATTTTAGAAAGATTTGTTTACAAGAGAGAGATTTTCCTCAACTATAGCGAATAAGTACATTGCATTAGCAAAAATGATTGAATGTGTTTCACACCTCCATGCTGTCACGATGTTCTAATGCATCAGTAAAGCAGTAATGTTTTTCGCAATGAGCACATTTCAAGAAATAGAAGTTTGTGCAGGAATCTGCTTCACATTTCACGTATCCTTTGAAACCCAAGCAAAATTGTGTTGGTGTTTGGAATTCTGGCAGATGTTTTTGTGTATACCCAGCGTGGTACCAAGAATACTTCAAAAAGGTATTGAAGAATTCTTCAAGAAGAATACTTTAAATAGGTTTTCTCGTGCAAAAAAGCCTACCAATACAGATTTTCAAGCATGGCGAATGAACAGAGAATGAAATTGACATTTTTGCCAAAATGGAATTGTATGTAATATTCTGGGAATATTCGAATTGAAATTACATGGCCTGAGCCATGGTATAGTTGATTATGCTCAAAGACTATAACCTATATTAATAGATTCTTGTAAGTTTACTCTCAAACATATATATCTGAGCATTTTTATCTCTTTCATAACTGGCTGATTATTATCTATATTACTCTCAACGATAATTTATCATTATAGAGAGTAACCGAGGTGATAAAATCAAATCAGAATCTTAACCCATTGAATGAGATCTTGATTTCTCTCAGAGCAACTTTAGCGCTTATGAGATAACGCATCTATTTCCTCGGTTGTAACCGTTCTTACAGTCTCAGCCGTTCAGAAATTCTAGAAGCGTTAATTCCCGTAGACAGCTGGCAAGAATCTACAGTATAAAATAGGGGTGGTACTTACAGATTAGTAATTTACCAGGCTATGCCTGAACACTTACAAAAAGTTTTATAATTATTAAAAATAATTAAATGGCACATAATCAGCAAGAAATATATTAGATTCTCTGTGGTATTTAGAGAACTCAACTTCAAATTATGAAACCTTTTTCTAAAACAATGCATTTTTTCAACAATATTATAATTTCAGTTAGACAAATTTACTTGTAGCAAACTGATAAGGATTTTTTCAAATATCTGTTTTTCAATTTACTTATCAAGTGGAAATCAAAGTTGTTCGGTCTAAG
This sequence comes from Andricus grossulariae, assembly GCA_011634705.1. Lineage (NCBI taxonomy): Eukaryota > Metazoa > Arthropoda > Insecta > Hymenoptera > Cynipidae > Andricus > Andricus grossulariae. Next base: position 8,007 of record JAABKJ010011894.1, read on the forward strand.
TGAAACTTGAGCAAAGTGTTTTTGATATTGGATAGCATATGAAGACAAAATTTTGTCGATAGGAGATTTCACACCCTTTCCATTAACAATAAGAATTTTTTTAAATACAAATTTGACCCTCAAAAATGAAAATTAAAAAAAACATTTGACTTTTTAGGAAAAAAGGCATATTCAAAAATATGTATCTCAAAAGAAAGCTTAGGTTTTTTTCCTTAAAAGTTTTGAGGTGAAAAAGTGGGATTTATATTGTTTATTTATGAAAATAATCAAAGACTGTAATAATCGATGAGTGATTTTTGAGAAAATACCATCTGAGCTTACGTTTTATAACTCTTCTAATGGCGGTAAAAAATATTTCGTCTAGCACAGTACAAAATAAGTTTAAAGTGCTCGTATGTAGCCAAGTACGCTTGCGCACGCGAGCCGATGTTCTAAACAATTATTTTTGCGAATAAAAGATTAATCTTTACTTTTAATTCACAAGTTCTTAAAAGAAAAAACTTGGGCTTTCTTTTTAGCTCAACGTTTTTGAAAAAAGCGTCCTTTATGAAAAAAGTCAAATTTATTTTTAAACTTCATTTTTTAATGTCAAATATTCCTGTTTTTCAAAAAACTTATGAATAATGGGAAGGGCATGAAAAAAGTAATCAAAGTTATACTGCACACCATTTTTTTTTGTTTCCATTAGAAGATTTAAAAATCGCCAAAACAGATGGTATTTTTCAAAAACAACTTATCGCTTATTTTCATGAATAAAAAATAAATATCTCATTCTTCACCCTTAAAGGTTATAAAGAGTAACCCCTAAGCTCTCTTTTGTGATCAAAACATGAAAAAATGTAAAATATTATCTAATTTATCTTATATTGCAATTTTTTAATCAGTCAAGTTATTATATCACTTTAATTCAACGCATTACTATGTAGCTAATAATAAGCATCGCGGAAAGCCGAAAACTATGAAACATCGGAATTTTGAGTTTCTTGGACTGTCAATTTTTTAGAGAGGGATTTTTTTGATAAAGAAAAAATATTGTTTACAATAAATAATCAGTTTTTTTAATACAAATAAGAAAAATGAAACATAAAAAATGGTGGGTCTGGGTAAATTAATTTTTGGCAAATTAGTGAACGTTTATCGAAACAAAAATGGTTTTTATATAATATATTTTGAAAGAATTGAAAAGAATTAGTTCTTTAATTTCTTCATTATTTTTGCCACGAAGCAGTATTTTTGTGAAAATTACCCAGGAGAAAAAATAATACCTACATGCACAGTGGCAAAAATAATACATAATTTTGTTTCTAAAATAAAATTTCTTCCAAGAATGGATATTCCGACTTATTGTTTAGAAAAATGACCGAAACCCGAGGATTATAATCAATATAATCCTTAATTCTGAAAAATGAATTTTCATTTTGTATTACTTGAAAAAAATCATAAGTTCATAAAAATGAATGTTTTTACAACGCTTTTACCTTTTTTGTGTTTCAGAATTCTTGAACTGACCTTTGAACCCTGATGCAGAGCTCCTCGCCTCTTAGCTTTTATAATGCATCTTTGAACCTTGACCCTTGACATCTAAAGCCTCACTTGTGATCACTTGAGTCCTAATCTTTGACTTCTGACATTTTACACAATGTCAATGATCATGTCGCATTTGATCGTTGACCTTTGCCATCTGACCTATTACTCCGATTGATATTTTCAGTATTATTTTCAGTAACAATAAGAAATAGACGTTGCAATAGTTATGTTTTTGTAAGAGAACATAATAAAATAAATAAATTATTCTGAAAAGTATTGCGATCCTTTCCCTTATTCCATATATAATTTGATCAAATAAATATTTTCATTAACTTGTATTATTTTTCAAAATTTATTATTAATCCTCGATGAACAGAAATAGTAATACATTAAATTTTTAATCCTCTAAAGAGGAGAAAATAAATAATTTTAGAGTGTTGTATGAGATACAAATATACATAATTACGTATGTATTATTAAATGGCTTTTACGGTATCATGACCTTCTTTTGTTGTGATATATTTGCACTGAGGTGCTTTTCTGGCGCTTACCCGACATAGCTCAAAGCGGCCATAATAAAGTCAGCCCAAACCCGGGTGGAAATTTAAGTCGGGGGCTGGCCAGTAACCAGCTGGAGAGCCCGGCTTTAAGCCGGGAGCTGGCCAGGGAGCCCCAGTTTAAGTCGGGCTGTGGCCGGGGTTTCTGGCCGGAATCCGGCCAGCATCGTCACGCTGCGCTGGCCAGCGTCCGGCCATGAAGCAAGGCCGTGATATAGCCGGGCTGCCCGACCGTGGCCCGGCCGGGATCAATTGGTGTTGTAGTAGATTTAAATTATTTGGGTTTCAATTTTATGAAAAGCATATGCCACTTAGATACAAGATCAATTTTATTCTATTTTTTTGGTATGATAATGATGTTCGTGGACCAGGAACAATAAATTGAAGTAACTGGTACACATACGAGTCATCGTCGTTTGCGTGAAAGAATATGATGTTGAATTCTAAAGTATTGTTACTACTGGTTTTAAATATAGCAAATAAAAATTGTTTTTGAACATTTTAAAGCTAGAAAATGGGCAGGAAACAAACCTGGAATAAAACAAACAGTC
>JAABKJ010011895.1:0-10641 GCA_011634705.1 Andricus grossulariae
AGCGTGGAGCGCGAGGTTTACAGGATTTTTAAACCAAATATCGAGCGCGAAGCGCGAGTGTCTTGATGAGAATGTGTCCCTTATGGTCGATAGAACTAAATTAGTTCTCCAACAACAATAGTAAATGATATAATTTTTTTAATTGGATAATCACTCAGATGCTCTTTTATAAGTGAATCTATGTTCACAGTTGTTTTATCTCTGTTCGTCTTTGAGACAGAAAATTTTTCTATTCATTGAGAAATTGACTGTAATGGATTTATTATATTTTGTTGTTAAAAAAAAAAAACATTACTTCTTCGATTTCTACAACTTATTTGGAATTTTCGGATGACCAACTTCCGGTGATATTTCAAATATAATCTTTCACCATAATGTGCTGTAAATTTTTAGACAAACCATTTGATATAATTCTGCCGTCCCAAAAAAAAAAGTAGTAACTACATGGCAGCACATTCGAAGAAAGATGACCAAGTTTATTTTTGCAAGTGGCATACAAACTAACAAAAATTGAGCAGCAATGCGACTTTCTTAAGGTTAGTAAATGCTGAATTTTCAGAAAATGAGAAGAACGTATTTTTTATTTTATTCTTGGTTAAGTTGTAGTTACGACAAGTGGACTGGTTGTGATGGCAGCAAAAGTTATCGCAACTACAAAAAAATGGAGAGAAAAATTGAGAAAATTAAACTGATAATGCAATCGCATTTCTGTAAAGTGGTATACTTAAATACATATTTCAAAGGCAGTGATCTAGGGTTAGAAAGGACTCTTAAATGACGAAAGCGCGTGTGACATAACCTCTCTTCCTGAAAATGGTGCTCCGGCACTTCAGCTTAAGAAGGAAAAAGATGTACAAAAATTTGTATTGCTTTAAGAATTATAATAAAGGGAAACATTTTCTTTGTATATTGACATTTAAAATGTTGTTATAGAGAATCCTGATTTAATGGTTACTTTGCAAGTAAATTCTTTAAATTAAATTGGCTATTCATGCTTGTTTTCAAAATAAAAATTATAATGTAGTTCTAAAATTAATTTCTCTCAAACTAAAATATGCAGATAGCAAAATAACATAAACAAGTGTGCTAAACTTAGGAAAACCACGGACTTGAAACTGGGACAGATATTTTTTTAACTATAATTCAACACAATAAATATACATACACACATATTACACTAAAAACTTTAAATCCTTACGTAAAATCAACAAAATTACTTCAATTCGGCTTTTCGGCAAAAGGAAGCGGCCTAGCGGATACCTGACAGCTGATTTCAGATTGTCGTATCTAACTCAGTCGCCTGCTGTTCAGGACGTCGTAAATACACAGGTACGCATGCGCATTTGCATTTATGCAGTTACGACATCCAGATACGTCTGGTGTAGATACGATACATTACTTTTGCAAAATTACAAACAATATGGGCAAAAAATGACTCCATTTCTTTACAGAACGATAATAAACAATATTAGAAATATGATGAACTTCGCAACTCATTTTTGATGAAATATGTAGTTACTACATTTCTTGTTGGGATGGCAGAATTATCGACAGTAATTTTATTTCAAATATTTTATGAACAAGTTCCTAAAATTCAATACTTTTCAGATTAAAACACACATCCTGAAATACTAAGAAAGCCGAAACATGTTTGTAACAAAATAATTCGTAGTTATTCCTTTCCAGAAAAGCTCTTGGTTTTCATTCAAGTTTTTTTTTTCGATTTACTAATAATTTTGAGTACATATTGTATATGAAAGTTACTTAAGGAGTACTTAAAACTTACTTTCGTTTCTTCACTTGACCAGAATGAAACCGGCCACCTTCGCCTCGGATTCTGTTCATAGCGTGTCGATGTCTAGATTCATGAAGGTATTTCTGAAACATATTGAAAACGCAAAACATTACACCTAATGCCATAAAAACACATGAAATTAAAATTATATTAAATTTACTTACAGGCCGTTCCTTAGGTATTTTTCCCTCAGCTTCTAGCTTCGCCCGTGCTTGTCTCCTTTTCAAAATACGTCTATACTGCTTGGCATTCACGTAAAGTGGCTCCTCTTCAAGAAATTCTGCGTTAGGTAATGCTACTCTTTGAAACTGAGGCTGTCCGCTGTTTCCAGGTACCATCTTCAAAATCCGAATATATGTATGAATATCACGATAATTGATCATTCAAAAAATAATAATTAAGTGTGTAAATCACTGTGCAGAATTGCAAATCGTGCTTGTTAGTGAGAAAACGTACTGCTCAAATTATTTATAAACTCAAGTAATACGAAGAGGTGCGAAGCCTAACATGCAAAGGCTAAACGCTGTTGCTCTATGACCACTACAAGTCAGTATAAATTATACACAGACTATGCGAGTGCAAGAGACTTTTCTGACAGTAATCACCATGACTATATTTCCTGCCTGTGTCGTTGATGTTGGACTCGACATCGGTTGCACTGGATTCGATGTGGCTGTCGAAGCTGTCGTCTGGGTTGTGGAGCCAGCAATTTGCATCAGATTCCCGTTGATGTTTATTACTATAAAATTTATAACTCACAGTATAACTCAAAATTTGTTAACTTCTTTTATAAATTTTACTATAAGGTAAAAATTGAAACTCTTTACCAGTCGGCTGCTGTGCCTGTTGAACTTGTCCTTCAAGCTGAACAGGCTGATAGATGTAAGTCTGCCCATCTGGAGTTTGAATAATTTGCGGAGTTTGCGGTTGTTGTATAACAATTTGTTGCCCTGCACCCGCCAAACTCGAGACCGGGACAACTTGAATTTGACCATTTGGCGCCGCTACTTGAATAGTTTGTGGAAGCATCATCGCTTGGCCTCCTTGACCCATTTGCACGACTTGGACTGTGCCACCTGCACCTCCAACCATGACGGCTTGGCCCTCTCCAAGCTGATCCATCATTAACTTCTACAAAGAAAAAGGTCAAATGAAATATGATTCTTGTAAAGAGAGACCTATAATTGTTTTACATTTACAATACAATACAATAAATTTTGTTTTTGTTATTATTTCATTTTTTGTCGACGACAAAAAGAAAAGATGAAACATTTCTTCGACTCAAACCATTCAAGCAATTATTGCATCCACAGATTTAAAACAAAAATTGAAAAGATTCGAATTTTAACTGTTCAAAGCTGTACAACTTTGAATTGTTTATCTTTTAGATTGAACAGTTTTTAAGTTTGAAACTTTAGAATTAATACTTTTCCCAGTCTGTTTTACATCCATATGGAATTTCCATACATGGGAGATTCCGTGTATGGAGTTCGCCATAGCATCCAGACTGGCTGAACCACGCCTGAATCTTTGCCTTGCATTCTGAATACTGTCAAGTCTCTAAACACACAGGGTCGTGGGTAACGAAATCTTGTCACGAGATGGTAGCTTACTTCATTTGTCACTAGGATCGCTACAAATTAGTGCCCATGACACGTTCTGCACGAAGCTGTAGTGTTGATACGTTTCGAAGGAGACATATGTACTGTAGAAAGCTAGCCTGCACTTAAAAAAGCAGGCCACGCTGCGAAAACCGAAAACAGCTAACATTAAGCGACACTGCTATTGTACTTTTGTTTTCGATTATTAAACAAAATAGGAACAGTTTTACGAAAAACCAACTCTGTTTAGGAAAAGAGAATACTATTTCTATAACGTATTCAAAAGGTTAGATAAAAATAGTCAAGCGTTCGGCCACCAAGTTGAACTCCGTAAGCTCATTCTGATAAAGGGCCCTAAGGTAGTTGTGTGGAAACGCTGGTTCCCTGGAAAATTGTATGTACGTAATGAGGACAGAACTTTTTTTCTTATAGCTTATTACCAAATTTGTAAAAAAGATCATATTTTATTGAATGAAAATTTATTTTCTCGAGAAAAAGATTCTCTACAACATTGCTGCATCGAACTCTTTAAAATAAATAAATTAATGTGAAATATTATTTTAAATCATGCTTTGTTAAGACTGATTAATAATGATAGATTTGTTGGAGGCCTTCACCAGTGAGTAGATATTATAATTTATAGTAGAGGTATCTGCTGCAGATTGCCTGTAATTAGCGTCCTACTATATGGCAATTATTTTTGTCTATTCACGGATCTCAGTGTGGGCGAGCTTACTCCAGCAGGGGTTCTTTGTCCCCAGGCAGGTCAAAGTAAGGAAATTTAAAAACTTTTAATTTTTCAACTAGCGATTTGAAAATAGCATAATCAGCATCTACGAATTTTTCCGATTCGAATGATATGAAACTTTAGCTTAATATTCAATTTAATAATAAAAACTTCTCAAAGTTTCAACCTTTATAGACAAATTACATGTCGTTAGAATCGGAAAAATACGTAGATTCGAATACATTACTTTTAAATCGCGGATTGCAGAATTAAGAATATTTTAATTTCAAAATTTTGTGCCATTTTCCAACAAAGGATCCCTGAGAGAAGGGTTGGTCTGGCCAAGCTCGCAGCTAGCTGACCCGAAAGTAGGTCGTTGGTCAGGCCGGTCAGGGTTACCCGACCATTGGACTAGAGGCAAGGAATAAAAGCATTTCAAAGGTTTTAAAAAGGGTAAAATTTAATTGCATACTAAAAAAGCTATAGGTTATTTTGTCAAAAACTGCCGCTTTAGATCCCTTACATTTTTTTAAGCTCTCCATTACTTCCTCCGTTGACATATCAGAGTCCAAAATGGGATGCATGATACATGTAAAAACATCTCTTCTTAACGAGATTGCTGGAAAAACAGAGGACTTTCGATGGTGTTTCCTATTGATAATTGTCAAAAATTCAGAAGCACAGCAAGTAAATGCTAAGGTATCTACCGTTTTATTATCAAAGACCTTTCTTTTATCATCTAACAGTTTTTTGTATAATTTCTAGGAATTCAAATAAATCCTCTCGCATTGCTCACTGTACTTCTCGATATCCTCTATGAATGAAGTGCTCAAATGGGATATTTAAAAACTACAGCACACTGCCAGGACGAGGGGGGTTGAAATGTTTTTTGTGACAACTCATGACGAAAGGAGGGAGGGGTTAACACAGAATGTGATATCAGGCATGGAAAATTTCCACTATTCCCCTTTTCTTAAATAATTGCTCTTATTCCGCCTGTTTTCAAGAAACTTTCACTTTTTCGTGGGGTTTTCCTTAAATGCGAAATAAATTAATAAAACCCAATAAGAAAATCCAAAAAACTTCATTTTAAAACCAATTCCTTTTAATTCAAATGTATTATATTTTTGGTTCAGAATTCATATCTTTTGGATACAAATTTTACTATTTGGTCGAAGATTGAACTGCTTTGTTGAAAATTCGATTTTTGTTGTTGTTGAAAATTAATTTTTTTAACTGAAAATTTAACTATTCTATTTCTAATTGAAAACTGATCGCTTGTAGTTAAGAATTCGCCTGTTAAATTTATCATTGAGAATTAATCTTTTTTGGTTAAGAGTTTGACAATTTTTCGAAAATTTACGTATTTTGTTGAAAATTCGTCACTTTTGGTAGAAAATTAATCTTCTTTATTGAAAATTAAACTGCGGGGTTAAAAGTTAAACTACATGGTTACAAATTTTTTTATTAGTTCAAGATCCATCTCTTTGATAGAAAAAGTAACTATTTTGTCGAAAATTGAATGTTCTGTTGTTAAAAATTCAACAATTGGTTTGCAAGTTTATGTATTTTGCTGTAAATTCATCTTTTTCGGTAGAAAATTAATCTTCTGGATTAAAAATTCAAGTACTTGGTTTGAAATTGACCTACTTTCTTAAACATTAATTTTAGTATTTGAAGATACATCTGTTTAGTTTAAAATTAACTTTTTTGTCGAAAATAAATATTTTCGAGTTGAAAATTCAACACTTTTGTAGAAAAATCGTGTATTTGGCTTTAAAATACAATTGTTTTGTTGACAATTCGTCCTTTCGGGTTAAAAATTCTATTATTTCCGTAGAAAATTCAAATAACTAGTCGGAAATTACGTTTTTGGTAGAAAATTCAACTGTTTTCGGGAATTGCCCTTTTTGGTTTGAAAACTCATCTGTTTTAATAGAAATTTGATCTTTTTTAATTAAAACTGCAAATGGTTGTTTCATAATTAATTCCGTTTGTTGAAATTCAACTTTTTGGTAGAGAATTCAGCTTTGTGGGTCGTTAATTGAACTATGTGGTTACAAATTCAACTATTTTGTTGAAAATTTAATTATTTTTAAAAAATTTTAATTTTTTTGTTGAAAACTCTACTATTTTGTTAAAAATTAATCTTTTTTGTACGAAAATTCAACTACTTTGTTGAGAAGTCGTCTTTTTGGATTGAAAATTCATCTTTTCTGGATTGAAAGATCACCATTTTTTGGTGAAAAGTCAACTGTCTTCTAAAAAATTCATCTCTTTGGATTGAAGATTCAATAAAATTTGACCTCTAAGCTTGAAAACTCAACCCTTTCGTTTAAAATTAATTTCTTTTTGTAGAAAATTAATCTTTGTTTAAAAATTAAACTATTTTTTTTAATGCAATATATTTCGAATTGAAATCTTAAGCGTTTTATATTGAATTCAATGTGGTACTTATATATTAATTTCCCTTCTCCTGAGATAATTTTGGACTGTGAAGTCTGTTAAAATATTGTTCATGTATTTTTTTTTTTGTATTTTAGGCGTTTATCAAATGAAATCAATGAAGAAATTTAGACTAGAAAGCGGGCGCAATATGGTACCTATATATATACGGTTGTGAGACGTGGCCATGAGTGGGACTTACCGCCGTCCTACTGGGAGCCGGTGCAATTTTTTAGATGGCAGTTGCTCCCAGTGGGACCCTGTGGTGGTTGTTAACCTTATATATATATATATATATATATATCCCTAATAGCACGAAACGTTCCCCGGGCACCCTCGGAACGTTCCCGGAACGTGTAAAATGTCCGCCGCTTGCGAACATTCTATTGGGACCTGAGGAGAACATTCCATTATTATTATTTTTAACAACAATTATCTCGTAAACTGTAAGAGATAGGTGAAAATAGATGTCATTTCTGAGTTTTGAGTACCACATATACTATCTATAATATGATATCCATGTCATATACTGACATCGATTTTGACCTATCAATTACGGTTTACGCGATATTTATTGATAATAATAACAATAAAGAAGTTAATTCATATATGAATGTGTTATTTTGGTCATACGGTCCATTAAAATTAATAGTGAATTCAGTTGTCAAGAATCATGCTTTATTCGTCAATTTCATTGAAAACCGAAGTACGTTTCGACCTTGTTGCAGGCCTTCTTCAAGGTAATATATAACCTGAGTTAACATAATTTACATAGATGTAATACATTTATAATGAAAAAAAATTGTAAAGAACATTTTTTTTCAGAATTTACCTATATCGATATTAATTAAATCATCAAAGACATTTCAATTTGTGGTTATTTTCCCATAAAAAAAACTCATCTTTTTTGGAGTGAACCAAATTTTGATACAATTTAGATAAAACTTCATTACACTTTCGCTCAAGTGTTGGAACAAGACTTGTTAGGATATCATCCACATATCGTTCGTAAAGAATAGGAGTGAAAGTTAAATTATTAAGAGCTCTTTCTTCTATATCTTCCATTACTATATTCGAAACGATAGGGGATAATGGAGAGCCCATAGGGCAACCTTAAATTTTTTTGAAAAATTTATTATTAAAAGAGAAAACTGTGTTGTTTAATACTGTTTAAGTGGCAATTAAAAATTTATTTTGAAAGATTCTTGTTAAACTATGGTTTAAATTTAATTTTTCTTCTACACAATCTAATGCAAGGTCTAATGGAATTTTATCATACACAGATACCACATCAAGTGAAATCATAGAATTCGAATTAGGAACTTTATTATTTTTAAGCTCTTTTTGTAAATCCTAACTATTCTTTACAAATGCTTTAATTTTGCCTGAAATTGGTTTTAAACAATTAGATATGTATTTTGCTAAATCAAAAGTTGTAGAACCCACTGCGGAAACAATCAAACGCCATTTTAAGTCTGGTTCATGGACTTTTGGGAGAGCATATGCTTTAGAGACAATACTGTTGTGTGTTTTCAATTTGTATGTCATGCTTTCATTTATGAACCTTTTCTTTTTCCATATAATTACAATATCGTTACGCTTTTACTTAAGAGTTGGAACAAGGCTTGTTAGGATATCATCCACATATCGTTTGTAAAGATTAGGAGTGAAAGTTAAATTATTAAGTGCCCTTTTTTCTATATCTTCCATTACTAAATGCGAAACAATAGGGGATAATGGAGAGCCCATAGAGCAACCTGAGATTGGTTCAAAAAATTTATTATCATATTAAATTTCCTATATGTTTACTAAATACATTACACTTTGTAATTTTAGTATACTTACGTATACTAAATTCCTTTTATGAAGTTATATGTATACTAAATTTACCAAGTGTACAGTAAGTTTCTTTCACGCATATAAATTTCATAGTTTCTGCATACTAAAATTCATATACGTGTTTACTATATTCAGCTGCGCAAGCGCGTTTTGATTTACGCGAGTTGGGCAACATGGTCGGTGGCATATGTTTGAGTTCTTTGTAATGTTAAAAGTTTCGGCTTCTTTATGCGAGGATATGCGAAGTCTTCTCTTTAAAAGGTGTGTTCAATTTATTAACGTAAATGTAGCTTGACCATATGATCATTTGAAAATTAAAACTTTGTTTTTTAAGTTCATTTTTCATCTGATCATGTTTACAGATGATGAAGACGGAACTCACGCGAAACGGAATGCGTATACTGAATTTAGTATACGCGTATACTAAATTTCATTTACGTGCACACTAAATTCAATATATGCATATACTAAATTTACTGTACGCTGGTATACTAAATTCAATTTCATGTTTTGCATTCTTGCTTCCATTACATGTATACTAAACCTAGTGCATATTTTTCTAACAGTGTATGTTGAAGGTCTTTCGGAACGTCTTGAGAGTTCTTTTAAAAAATACAGAATAATGTTAATTTCACTAACAACCACACACTTAATAAATTTTCTTCTTTTTTAATAAAGATAAAGACAGCAAAGAAAACTCATCATGTATAGTTTATATGATAAATTGTAAATGTTGCAATAAAATTTCTATTGGTGAGACTGGCAGGAGACTAAAAACGCGCATTTATGAACATAAACGAGATTGTGAATTAGGCAATCAACATACTGGTTTGTCACAACATGCATGGCAATTTAATCATTATTTTGATTTTGAGAATTATATTATCAAAATTTTAGCTCGTGAAAACAATACTCACAAACGAAGAATCCTAGAGTCTATTTTTATAAATAAATTCATTGAGAATTCAATTGATTTAAAAACCGAAATGTTGAATGTAAATAAAATTGATCAACCCATTTTATAACAGATTTATATATAAAAAAAAATATATATATATATATAAAATAAGATCCCTAGAAAAAAAGTTTTCTATGAGTTGAAGAATCGGATTTATTGTTATCAGTCATGTTCTATGAGAGAAAAAACATTTTTTTTATGAAAAAGGATGTAAAAATACGAAAAGTAAGTAACCAATTCTCATGCCAAATTGTTAAAATTGTTGGTCATAGACCATTAGAGACTATTAGAAGGGATGACATATTATTGCCGAATTTCCAAAATCCCGAATATAGTAAATTATCGAATTTTTCAAATTCAGGCAAATAGTTAATTCTCGGAATTAATAAATTAACGAAAAAAATACATAAAAAACAATTCTCATGTTTAGTACCTTTCGGAATAATATTTTATTCACTGATTTCGTAGATTTGAAATTTTGTCATTCGGCAAATGCGGGTTTTAAAATTTCGGTAAAGCAACCACTTCGGGCATTTCATAATTTCGATATTTTCAAATTTCTTAATTTTTCTCGTTTTATCAATTTTCACTTTCAGTAGTTTTATTTCCCTTGGGCAATCTGGAATTTCAGAAAATTGTAAATTAGTAAATTTCATAAGAAAAGTATTTACATGTATAAAATTCTTGAGGAATTAAATTTTCCATATTTGAAATTTTTAGTTTTCGAAATTACCGAAATTGTATAATTACCTGAATGATGTAATTATTCGAATTTTTCGAATTTTCAAAATCCCATGGTTGCAAATTCCCGAAATTATTAAATATATAATATTTCAAATTCCCGGAAATAGTTCACTGCCGAATTTTAAAGTTCCTGAAATGTTGAATCCTGAATTTTCAAATTCAGGAAATTATCAAATCCCCGAAGACAGCAACTTACCGAAATAAAAATAGCATAAATTCTAGATTCTTGAAATTTTAAAAACCGAATTTTCAAATTCAAGAAATTATCAAATTTCCGAAAGAAAATTAAAAACTCAAAAAATCTTTATTCTCGAAATTTTAAAAATGGAATTAATATTAAAAATAGTTTACGAAATAAAAAGCCTTAAACAATTATTTTCATTGGAAAATTGAAATAATGTTCACTTTATATTATTTTCAAAACTTGAAATTTCATTTCTGAAAATGTTAATCAATAATAACCTTTTATAATAATTTTCTGAAAAAAATAAAACACATGAACATTGTACATATAATTTTGAAAATTTAATTC
>JAABKJ010011896.1:0-10641 GCA_011634705.1 Andricus grossulariae
ATAAAAACTAATTTTCAAAAAAGAAATGAAATTTCAACCAAAAAATTACTTTTCTACCAGAAAATAATCATTTTTAATAAAATACATGAATTTTCAACCAAATATTTTAATTTTTAATGGAATTTTTAATCTAATAGTTGAATTTTCAAGAAAAAAGATTAAATGTCTATCAACAAAAAAAATGTCGATGAAAAATGGATTAGTTAAATTTTTAATTAAAAAAAAAAAATCTTTTCTACCAAAAAAGAATAATTTTTAACAAAATACATGAATTTTTAGTCAATTATTTTAATTATTAATGGAATTTTTAACCTAATAGTTGAATTTTCAACAAAAAAGATTAAATGTCTATCAACAAAAAAATTTCGATGAAGAATGGATCAGTTTTCAACTAAAAAATAGAATAGTTTAATTTTCAGTCAGAGAATAAAGTTCCTAAGCCAATACAGTAAATTTTCAAGGAAATACTTGAATTTCTTTTAAAAATAATGAATTTTCTACCAAAAAGAAATTTCTATAAAAAAAATTCGAGAAAAAAACTTAATTAAATTTTTAGTTGAAAATTGAATTTTCAACGAAAACAATAATTTTCAACCAAAGAAAAATTAATTTTCAATAAAAAAAACAACTATTTTTCTACCAAAAAAGAATCATTTTTAACAAAATACATGAATTTTAAACCAAAAAAATTTGATTTTTAATGGAACTTTCAACCTAATAGTTGAATTTTTAACTAAAAAGATTAAATTGCTACAAAAGAAAAGACAAATTTTCTACAAAATAGATTAATTTTTAACTGAAGAAGCTAAATTTTAAACAAAAAATATAATAGTTTAATTTAAAGTTAGAGAAATAAGTTTTTTTAACCAAATAAAATAAATTTTCAACGAAAAAGATTAAATGTCTATCAAAAAAAATTTCGACGAAAAATGGAATAGTTGAATTTTTAGTTTAAAAAATTAATTTTAAATTGAAAAAAAAAATCATTTTCTACCAAAAAGAGAATAATTTTTAACAAAATACCTGAATTTTCAACCAAATATTTTAATTTTTAATGGAATTTGCAACCAAAATGGTTAATAATATTCGACCAAAAAAGAAAATTTTTGAACAAAATAAATGAATATTCAAATAAAAAAAGATCTATTTTCAACAAAAAATAAAATAGTTCAATTTTCATGTAGAGAAATAAGTTTAACCAAATAAAATAAATTTCCAATTAAATAGTTAAATTTTCAACCAAACGGATGAATTTTCAATAAAAAAGATTAAATGTCCTTAAAAAAAATCCATGAAAAATTGATTGGTTAACTTCGTAGTTTGAAAAATTAATTTTCAATTAAAAAAATAATAATGTTCTACCAATAAGAGAATAATTTTTAACAAAATACATTAATTTTTAACCAAATATTTTAATTTCTAATGGAATTTTCAACCAAAATAGTTAATAATTTTCGACCAAAAAAGACAATTTTAAAACAAAATAGATGAATTTTCAAGTCTATAAAAAAAATTTGAAACAAAAATGTATTAAATTTTTAGTTAAAAATTTAATTTTCAATCAAAACACTAATTTCCAAGCAAAGAAAAATTAATTTTCAATAAAAAAAAGAAACTAATTTTCTACCAAAAAAGAGTAATTTTTAACAAAAAACATGAATTTTCAGCCAAAAATTTTATTTTTCAATGAAATTTTTAACCTAATAATTGAATTTTTAACCAAAAAGATTGAATGTCTATCAGCAAAAAAAGTGTCGATGAAAAATGGATTAGTTAAATTTTTAGTTAATAAACAAAATTAATTTTCAATATAAAAAAATAATTTTGTACCAAAAAAGAATGATTCTCAACAAAATACATGAATTTTTAACAAAATATTCTAATTTTTAATGGACTTTTGAACTAAAAATGTTAATTTTGTACCAAACAAGACAAATTTTCAACAAAATAGATGAATTTTTAAACAGAAAATATCAATTTTCAACAAAAACATAGAATAGTTTAATTTTCAGTTAGAGAAATAAGTTCCTAAGCAAATACAATAAATTTTTAACGAAATAGTTAAATTTCCTACAAAAAGAATGAATTTTCTACCAAAAAGGAATATCTATAAAAAAAATTCGATAAAAAAACTTAAGTATGTTTTTAGTTAAGAATTTTATTTCCTATAAAAACACTAATTTTCAACCAAAGAAAAATGAATTTTTAATAAAAAAACTAATTTTCTACCAAAAAAGAATAATTTTAAACAAAATACATTAATTTTTAATTAAATATTTTAACTTTTAATGGAATTTTTAACCTAATAGTTGAATTTTCAACCAAAAAGATGAATTAGGTATATATAGTGAAATTTCCAGTTAAAAATTGAATTTTCAATTGAAAGAAAAATCTAATTTTTAACCAAAAAGATTAATTTTCTATCTAAAAAGATCAATTTTAAATAAAATACATGAATTTTCAACAAAATAGTTGAATTTTCAACTGAAGAAAATAAATGTTCAACCAAATACAGAATAGTTAAATTTTACGTAAAAAAAAATAATTTAAAAAAATGTTCATAAAATAGTTGAATTTTTAAAAAAAAGAAGATTTTTCAACTAAAATCATTTAAATTATAAATAATTTTTTAGTTTCGGGAAATAATTCTGTACTTAACATTTTGCTACTGCTTTATCGTTTCTAAACTTTCTTACGTTTTCAAGGAGATAAAAAAAATTAAATTATGGGAAAAACTTAGTTTGAAGAATTCGAAAAAAAAGTTAGAAGCTTTTTAACAATTTTGAAAGATTTTGAGATTAAATTTTCCAAAAGATTTCTGGAAAAATGTTAAATGGTTTAGGTTTAATTTTGAAAGAATAATTTTAAGTTTTGGAGATTTGAAGATTTGAAAATTTGTGGAAAAAAATATGGAAGACTTTAAGACAATTGTTTCAATTTTTCAGGATTTAAACATTTTTTTAGGTAAACTCAATTTCTCAGGGCGTCCAGAAAATGAAAAAAATATTCTTAAGATTAATGGGAAAAGTTTCAAATGATTTTTTTTAATGAATTTTAAGAACAAATTGAAAAATATTACAAAACATTCAAATAATTTTTTTTTAAATTTTGAAAAAGAGTGTAAAATACTTTAAAGTGAAATTTTGCCATTAAAATGTATTTTATTTTGAAAAATTAATTTCAAGAGAATATTTAAAAATATTTTTAAACATTTCAAAAGATTTCTAAAATCGTTAAAGAAGAATCTGAAAGATTTTAAGACAATTTTTTTAATTTTTCAGAATTGAAAAGAATTCAGAAAAAATTTTAATAATATCAAAATATTAAAAAGCTTAAAAATGTTGACAGGATTAAAAAAAAAGAATTTTCTTAAGATTTATGGAAAAATTTGTTATGAATTTTTATTTTGACAAATGAACTTTAAGATAAAATTGAAAAAGATTTTAAAACATTTCAAAAGGTTTCCTTAAATTTCGAAAAATAGTAGAAGATTTGAAGAAATTGAAAAAGAATTTTGAAGGGTTTCATGTAAAAAAAAAAACAATTTTCTTGAAATTCCTAGGAAAATTTAGAAGATTTTAAGGAAATTTTTTTACATTTTGAATGATTTTTCAAAATTTCAGTCAGCTAAAAATATTTGTAGGAATTCAAGAGGTTTTGAATAGATTTAAAATGTTTTAAAACTTGAAAGCATTTCTGAAAATTAAAAAAGAATTTGTGTTGCTTCCAAACATCTCAAAGTCCTAAGTATTTTGTAAAAAGGCTCGAATTTTCCCTCATATTTTGTAAAATGCTTGTAAAATATATTTTTTTAATCTTCTAGTTTCTTTTTGGTTCAAGATTCAAAAATTTTTTTGTTAATTCATCTTTTTTGTTTGAAAATAAAATATTTTTGGATTGAAATATCAACTATTATATTTTTCGTTGAAAATTAATCTTTTTTTAGTAAAAATTAATTTCTTTGGTTGAAAATTAATTTTTTATATTGAAAATTAATTTTGTTCACTGAAAATCTATTTATACCCTTTTTTTTGTCGAAAATTCATCTTTTTTAATTAAAATTCAATCTTGTTGGTTGAAAATTTATTTTTGTACTAAAAATTTAATTGTTCTATTTCAAGTTGAAAATTTATCTATTTTAGGTGAAAATTCAACTATCTTTTTGAAAATTCATTATTTTAGTTAAAAATTGATATCTTTAAATGAAAATTCAACTATTTATTTCAAAATTTATGTTTTTTTCATTTGAAAATTAATTTTTCAAACTAAGAATGTAACTATTACATTTTATTTTGGAAATTTATCTTTTTTAGTTGAACATTGAAGTATTTTTCGGAAATTTATCTTTTTTGATAGAAAATTCATCTTTTGGTTTGAAAATTCAACTGTTCGGTTAAAAATTCATTTTTTTGATTGATGATTAATTATTTCAGCTAATAATTCATTCCTTCACCTTTTTCTGGTTGAAAATTCGTCTTTTTAGGTTAAAAATGGATCTATTTTTGTAGAAATCGCCAATTTTTTTGGTTAAAAATCACAAAGTTTTTGTTCAAAATTAATCTATTTTGGTTGAGTATTCAAGTATTTTGTTGAAAATTCAGAATTCAGCTTTTTGGTTGGAAATTCATTTCTTTGGTTGAAAATTAATTTTCTTTACTGAAAACTTATCTATGCAAATTTTTTTGAAATTTTATCTTTTTTGATCGAAATTTAATCTTCGTGGTTGAAAATTCATCTGTTTGGTTAAAAACTTATCTATTTCGTAGACAAATTATTTCCTTTTTGTTGTAAATTTATTTAAGTTGAAAATATACCTGTTTTATGTGAAAATTCAACTATTTTGTTAAAAATTTGACTTTTTTGGTAGAAAATTAATCTCATTAGTTGAAACTTGATCTCTTTTGCTAAAAATTCATTTCTTTTGTTGTAAATTCAACTATTTTGTTGAAAATTATTTTTTTGGTTATTGAAAATTCATTTTTCTCACTGAAAATTTAACCATTCCATTTTTGGATGAAAACTAATCTTTTTTAATTGAAAATGCATATACTTTGTTGAAAATTTGTCTTTTTTTGTTATAAATTTCATATTTTATGTTGAAAATTCATATATTTGATAAAAGTTCGTTTTTTTCGTTAAGAATTAATTATTTGAGTTAAAAATTCATTTCTTCAACTGAAAATCAAACTATTTGTTTGAAAAATTGTCTTTTTTGGTAGAAAATTTATCTTTTGGGTTTTATGAACTATTGACTAAATTAAATATAAATTAAATTAAATATTAACTATTTAGTAAGAATTAATTTTCTTTGTTAAAGATTCATTATTTAGTGAAAAAATCATTTCTTTGATAAAAGATTTTTTTGTTTACAAATTCATTTCTATGGTTGAAAATCTAACTATTAGGTTAAAAATTCGTTTTTGGTTCTTTGAAAAGTAATTATTTTAACTAAAAATGTAACTATTCCATTTTTATTGAAAATTGATCTTTTTTAATTGAACATTCATGTATTTTCTTAAAAATTTATCTTTTTTGGTAAAAAATTCATCTTTTGTGTTTAAAATTCAACTATTTAGTAAAAATTAATTTTTTTGTTGAAAACTTAATTCCTTCGGTTGAAGATTTATCATTTTAGTCAAAAATTCATTGTTGTGGTGGAAAATTTAACTATCTGGCTGAAAATTAGTTTTTGGTTTTTTGAAAATTAATTCTTCTAACTTAAAATGTAACTATTCTATTTTTGCTTGAAAATTTGTCTTTCCTGGTTGAAAATTCAACTTTTTTGTTAAAAATTCGTATATTTTAGTTAAAAATAATTGTTTAAAATAAAAATGTAACTATTTCATTGTTACTTGAAATCTTATATTTTTTTATTTGAAAATTAATTTATTTTGTTAGAAATTCATATTTTGCTTTTCACCCTTTTGGCTTGAAAATTCAACATTTTGAATGAAAAAATTTTCTTTATTGAATGAATTTAATTCTCCTATTTTTGGTTTAAAATTTATCTTTTTGAGTTGAAAATTTATTTGGACCTCTTATAGAATTCTGTATGACTATAGTCACTAAAAGTGTTTAAAATAAATTTAACAAAAAAATTAATAACGAAAAATTTGTTGTCCGTTTTCCAGGTTTTATTATTAGTCAAAAAAATTCCGTATAACAAATTTTAAGTGCAAGATGATTCGTCAAAAGCAAGGTCTAGGCCCTTATCTGTAGCAAGTCTAGACGAGTTTCAAAGTCAGGCTTTTCTGATAATTAAAATTTTTATCTACCATGCAGTATGCACATACGTGTATTTTTATGCTTCGAGGAAAAATATTTCAAGACGTTCTTTAATTTTCTATTTTTTCTATTTTTTTATTTATTAATATTTTTTACTAAAAAAGACAAATATTCAAAAAAATACATTAAGTTTTATCCTGAAAGATAAATTTTCTACTAAAAAAGACAAATCTTCAATGAAACACAAGAATTTTCAACGAAAAAGAAAAATTGTTAACCAAAAAAATAAACTTTCTACCAAAAAAGTCTAATCTTCTACAAAATACATGAATTTTTACATGAATGGTTGAATTTCTAACTAAAGAAGATTAATAAAAAAAATGGAACAGTTAATATTTCAACCAGAAAATATTTTAATTTTTAATCAAACATTTCCATTTTTAATAATAAAAAAACCAATAATTTTTAACCACTTTCTATCAAAAATAACGAATTTTGAACAAGATACATGAATTTCGACCTTAAAAGTTGAATATTCAACTAAAAAAAAAAAATGTTGAACAAAAAATGAAATAGTTAATATTTCAAATAAAAAGATATTTCAATTTTGACTAAAAAAGTTCCAGATTTAAATAGAAAAAAATTAATTTTTGACCACTTTCTACCAAAAATGACAAATTTTCTACAAAATACATGAGTTTCCATGCAAATAGTTAAATTTGCAAACAAAAAGTTGAATTTTTACCAAAAAAACATCAATTTTTTAATCAAAATGTTAAATTTTCAAAGAAAAAGGTGAATTTTTAACCAAGGAGAATAATTGTTTATCAAAAAAGACAAATATTCAACAAAATATATTAATTACCTACCAAAAAAATAAATTTTTAACCAAGAAAATTAACTTTCTACCAAAAAAGACGAATCTTCAACAAAATAAATGAATTTTTAACCGAATAGTTGACTTTTTTAACTGAAAATATAAATTTTCAACCAAAAATGGAATAGACAGATTTAAGAAAAAAAAAATAATTTTTAACAAAAAATGCGAATTTTCAACAAAATAATTACATTTCCAACCAGAAATGAATTTTCAACTAAAATTATGTATCTTCAAAAAAATTGAAATATTTAAGTTTTCTACCAATAAAGATGAATTTTTAACGAAAAATGTAAAAAGTATAATTTTCTACCAAAAAAGACTATTTTTCTACAAAATGCATGAATTTTCAACCAATTAGTTGAATTTTCATCTGAAACATTTGACACAAAAAAAAAATTTGTCAACTAAATACTTCGATTTTCAATGCACGAACTAAATTTTAAAATGAAAATAATGAATCCTTAACAAAAAAATGCATTTTTAAAAAAGTAGGTTGAATTTTAAATCGTATATTAAATTTTCAACCGAAGATACGAATTTTCAACAAAAATGTTAATTTTCATCAAAATAGTTAAATTTTTTATTTAAAAGTGATACATTTTCAACCAAAAATGGAATAGATATATTCTCAGTAAAAAAATAATTTAAAAAAATAAATAAATTTCCAAAAAATAATGGTTTAATTTTTAACTAAAGAAATGAATCTTTAAATTGAAAAATAAATCTTCAACCAAAAAAAGAAATTTTCATCCAAGAAGATGAATTTTTAACCAAAAACGACGAATTTAAAAAGAAATACATGAATTTTTCTACCAAGTAGTTGAATTTTCAACTAATAGGAAAAATTTGCAACCAAAATGGAATAGGTCATTTTGCACTTGAAAAAGATAATATTTATAAAAAAAAGAATTTTTAAGAAAATAGTTACATTCTCAACCAAGAAAATTAACTTTCAATCGAAAAGATGAATTTTCAACCAAGAAGATTAATTTACTACCAAAATAAAATTTTGCAACAAAACACAGGAATTTTTAATCGAATAGTTGAATTTTGAACTAAACAGAATAATGTTCAATTAAAAATATTAATTTCTCATTAAAAATGGAATAGTCAAATTTTCATTTAAAAAAATTAATTTTCAACCAAAATAGTTGAATTCTCAACGAAAAATTTAATAGTTGATATTTCAACCAAAAAAGATTTTTCATTGAAGAAAAACTAATAATACCAATAAAAAAATCTTCTTTACAATTATGATACTTGGGTCAATTACAAACGATATCTTTCGAAAAAGCAACATAGGTGTCATTAAACAAACAAAAAAAATGTAAGCCAAATTTTTAAATTTTCAAGACTTGAATTTTTAATTCATACCAGTTGAATTTTCGAAATGAAATTATGAATTTTCAACAAAAAAAGTTAATTTTTTACCAAAACACTTGAATTTGCAATCCAAAAAGATGAACTTTCAAGAAAAAAGTTGAATTTTCAGCCAAAAAGGATTTCTTGTTGATGGAATTGTTGAATTTTCGCCAAAAAAGTTAACTTTTCATCCAAAAACCAAAATTAATTCTTGATCCAAAATATAATAGAAGATCAAAGAAAAAATTAAGTTTCAACCAAAAATAGTTGGATATGCTTATTGGCTTCTATCTTAATTCAATTCGAATTAAATTTGAAAACTAAGAAAAGGGGAAAAATGGGAATTTTGAACCAAAAAATCTGAATCCTCAATCAAAAATATGATAGCAGACCAAAAAATGAATAAATTTAAACCAAAAATAGTTGAATTTTCTTATTTGGTGCTATTTCAATTCAATTCGAATTGAAGTGAAAAGCTCATAAAAAGGGGAAAATGGGAATTTTCAGGAAAAAAGTTAAATTTTCAACCAAAAACCAAAATTGATTCCTAATCAGAAATATAATAGCAGATAGAAAAAAAAAGTTTTAACCAAAAATAGTTGGATTTTCTTATTGGGTTCTATTTTAATTCAATTCGAATTAAGTTTGAAAACTGATAAAAAGGGGAATTTTTAACTAAAAAAGTTAAATTTTCATCCAAAAACCAAAATTAATTCTTGATCAAAAATATAATAGAAGATCAAAGAAAAAATTAAGTTGCAACCAAAAATAGTTGGATATGCTTATTGGCTTCTATTTTAATTCAATAAAAAAATATGATAACAGACAACAAAATGAATAAATTTAAATAAATCAATAAATTTTCAGGAACAAAGTTAAATTTGCAACCAAAATTAATTCTTAATCCAAAATAGACTAGCAGACAAAAAAAATGAAGTTTCAACCAAAAATAGTTGGATTTATATTTTATATTTTTATTTATATTTTATTTTCGAACAAAAAGGATGACTTGCTAACGAAATTGTTGAATTTTCAACAAAAAATTTTAATTTTCAACCAAAAAAGCTCAATTCTTAATCAAAAATATAATAACAGACTAAAAGAAAATTAAAATTAAACCAAAAATTGTTGTATTTTCTTATTGGGTTCTATTATAATTCAGACCAAAGCTTAAATTTTACAGGATGAAGAATAAAAGTTTTCTACCATAGTTTTTAAAATATAAAATGTTTATGCAATATATTTTTTTTTGACATGCCAAAATTTGGAAAAATGTTCGCACTGGAATTTGAGAATTTATGAAAATGTGAGAATTACAACTGGATAAGGACCAAAAATAAAATTATTTCTAACAAATATACTTTCTTTTCTGTTTCAGGTGAGTCCGAAATTCGACATCAAATGTCATTGAAACTTTGAGTGAGTAAGTTGCAGCTTTAAAATTCAGACTGAATTGTAGTAATAAATACAATTTAAGAAATAAAAATAATAAAAATTAATTAAAATAAAATGAAAAAATAATCAGTATCTTTCTTTTTTAAAAAAAGAATCGAGAAAAAAAGCAAAAAATTGAATACTGTTCATATTGAATGATGAATCTTTAGCAAAAAATTAATTTTTAACAAAAAATTTCATCTTCAAACCAAGTAGTTAAATTTTTAATAAAAAACCATTCATTCTGAACGGAAAATATAATAGTTTATATTTCTGCTTTCAAACAAAGAAGACGAATTCTCTAGAAAAAAATTAAATTTTCAACCCGAAAATATGAATTTTTGACCAAATAAACGTCATTTTGACGAAAATAATAGGATTTTTAATCTAAAGTCTAAATTTAAAATCTTGAATCTTGAATTTTAAACTAAAAACGATCCATTTTCAGCGAAAGAAATGTATTTTTAAATAATAAAATAAATTTTTAACGAAGTAATTCAATTTGCAACTGAGTAAAAAATAATACATTTTCAACCAAATTGTATAATTTTCAACTAAAAACGGTCAGTTTTCAACAAATAATGGAATAGTTAAATTTTCAAAGTAATTTCCAACCAAAAAAAAAGATGAATTTTCAACAAATGCAATTCGCAATAAAAAATTTAATGGCAATTTAATTCGCAATTAAAAAATGTATTCGCATTTATATTTTCCATGTATGTCACATTCTTTGTTACCCC
>JAABKJ010011897.1:0-10640 GCA_011634705.1 Andricus grossulariae
GAAATATTAATATAATAATAATTTTTATTATAAAATTCAAATGGATCATGTAGTAAAACCTGTAATATGAAAAATACTACCCCGTTATTTTAGTACTACATTTGGCCACCAGTTGGCGTATCGTTGTATTTCAGATCCCTATAACTTTCAGGATTTAATGTAGAAAAAATCTGGAATACCTCTGCAAGAGTTCGTAAACTTTATACTGAACTCCGATTTAAAAAAGTTCAATAAATTATATAGAGAAATTCATGGAAAAATGTTGAAGACTTTCGTAGAAATCATAATTGAGATATTGACAGTTTGTGATCACATCATTATAAGGTTTAAATACCTCAATTCAGTCAAATGTATAGAAAAATTCTTGAAACAATGTTGAAAAATCTCATAGAAATTCGATTCGAGGTATTGAGTGTTTATGAACTACTTCAATATGAGATCTATAGACTTCACTTCTATAAAATGTAGCTGCGTAGTCGCTACTGCGCGCAGGCAGCGACATTTTCCGCCCCCCCCTCCCCACGGCCAATGCGTTTAACATACAACGCCGCTTAGTAAATAACGATTAATGAATAATAATTCATTAGTGAATTATAACTTATTTAACTTTATATAACTTATATAAACTTATTCTATATAACTACCCGCCAATAAAATAATTCCAAATGGTGAGCCGAGGCTCCGGATGCACCGGGTCGCGCACCTTGTCGTTTAGCACGTATTCTACGAGAACATTTTTAAAATTTAAATTGTGCCAACATAAAAAATAACTAACAGTGAGTCGACGATCCGGGTGCACCAGGTCGTGCACCAGGTAGTTTAGCATGTATTCTACGAGAACTTTTGTAAAATTTAAATTGTGCCAACTTCCAAAATAACTACTAGTGGTAAGTCGACGATCCGGGTGCACCGGACCGCGCACCAGGTCGTTTAGCACGTATTCTACGAGAACTCTTTTTAAATTTAAATTGTGCCAACATCCAAAATAACTAACAACAGTAAGTCGACTACCCGTGGTGAGTCGACGATCCGGGTGCACCTGATCGCGCACCAGTTCGTGTAGCACGTATTGTGCCACAACTTTTAAAAATTTTAATTGTGCGAACATCCAAAATAACTGACAGTGGTGAGTTGAAAGTCCGAGTGAACCGGGCCGCGCACCATGTCGTTTATCACGTATTCTACGAGAACTTTTTCAAAATTTAAATTGTGCCAACATCCAAACTAACTAACAATGGTGAGTCGACGATCCGGGTGAACCGGACCGTGCACCAGGTCGTTTAGCACGTATTCTACGAGAACTTTTTTAAAATATCAATTGTGCCAACATACCAAGTAACTAACAATGGTGAGTCGACAATCCGGGTGAACCGGACCGCGCACCAGGTCGTTTATCACGTATTCTACGAGAACTTTTTTAAAATTTAAATTGTGCCAACATCCAAAATAACTAACAATGGTGAGTCGACGATCCGAGTGAACCGGATCGCGCACCAGGTCGTTAAGCACGTATTCTACGAGAACTTTTTAAAAATTTAAATTGTGCCAACATCCAAAATAACTAACAATGGTGAGTCGACGATCTGGGCGAACCGGGCCGCGCACCAGGTCGTCCAGCACGTATTCTACGAGAACTTTTTAAACATTTTAATTTTGCCAACATCCAAAATAACTAACAATAGTAAGCCGACGATCCGGGTGAACCGGACCGCGCATCAGGTCGTTTAGCACGTATTCTACGAGAACTCTCTTAAAATTTAAATTGTGCCAAAATCCAAAATAACTAACAACAGCGAGTCGACTATCCGTGGTGAGTCGACGATCCGGGTGCACCCGATCGCGCACCAGTTCGTGTAGCACTTATTGTGCCACAACTTTTCAAAATTTTAATTGTGCGAAAATCCAAAATAACTGACAGTGGTGAGTCAAAAATCCGGGTGCACCTAATCGCGCACCAGGTAGTTTTGCATACGTTTTCTGCGAGAACGTTTTCAAAATTTAAATTGTGTCAATAACCAAAAGAAATACCAATGGTAAGTATTGTACGAGAAATTTTTATTTGAAAAATGTTAAAAGGATGAAATTGTTCTTCGCACAAATTCCTATAAAAAACTTATTTTCTAATTTTTAAACTCACTTCGATATCTTGACAAGTATTATGTTTTTCATTTAAATAGGAAAAATTTGCTTTCCCGTGTAATCATTCAAATTGTCTTAAGATATTTTTTTATTTGAAGAATGTTATCAGCTTAAGATAAAAACTGTTAAGTGTTAGCAAAAGTGTGGGTATGAGTACATTCCCAACTTTTCTACTTGAAATAATTATATCAAATAAAAGAAATAAGAAAAAAAATTATAGTGACATCGATAAAGTAAGTTTTTTCAAGGAAATGAAGTGGGATTACAAATTATAAAGGGTTTTTTTAAAGAAATTTTTCCAAGGAATAGTTATTCGATTTTTTGACATCAAAAATGTTTTTTTTTTCTAAAACGGCTGCGGCG
Source organism: Andricus grossulariae (assembly GCA_011634705.1). NCBI lineage: Eukaryota > Metazoa > Arthropoda > Insecta > Hymenoptera > Cynipidae > Andricus > Andricus grossulariae. Next base: position 2,503 of record JAABKJ010011897.1, read on the forward strand.
AAGATTTTGGTTTTTATCAAAAAATAGTTTCAAGACGTCCCAGACACAAAATGAAGAAAAAAATTCTTGGTTTTTGCAACATTCGGTTGATGTCACTTCAACGGAAACTCAGGTACGCGATAATATATCAATTTTGGGACATACTAATTTTTCAGGAAATTTGATAAAATATCTGGTGCACTCGTTCGTCGACTCACCATTTGGAATTGTTTTGGTTGTTGGCAAAATTTAAATTTCCAAAAAGTTCTCGTGGATTACGTCTTGAACGGCCTGTTCAACGACCTCGGGCACTCGGATTGTTGACTCACTATTGGTAATTATTTTGACTGTTGACAGAATTTAAATTTTAAAAAATTTCTTGTAGAATACGTGACAAACTACCTGGTGCGCGATTCGGTGCACCCGGATTGTCGACTCACCACTGGTAGTTATTTTGGATGTTGACACAATTAAAATTTTAAAAAAGTTCTGATACAATACGTGCTAAACGACCTAGTGCGCGATCGGGTGCACACGGATCGTCGACTCACCACGGGTAGTTATTTTGGATGTTGGCATAATTTAAACTTTTAAAAAGTTCTCGTAGAGTACGTACTAGACTACCTGGTGCATGACCCGGTGCACCCGGATCGTCGACTCACCATTGTTAGTTATTTTGGATGTTGGCACAATTTAAATTTTGAAAAAGTTCTCGTAGAATACGTGCTAAACGACCTGGTGCGCGACCCAGTGCACCCGGATCGTTGACTTACCACTAGTGGCTATTTTGGATGTTGGCACAATTTAATTTGTTTCAAGTTCTGGTAGAATACGTGCTAAAGGACCTGGCGCGCGACACGGATCATTCGGATCGTTGACTCACCATTGGTAGTTATTTTAGCTGTTGGCGCAATTTAAATGTTTAAAAAGTTCTCGTAGATGACGTCTGGAAAGACCTGGTGCACGTTTCGGTGCACTCGGGCAGTGGACTTGCCATTTAGAGATGTGTCGGTTATTGGCAAACTTAAGATTTTGATTTTCAACACGGACTATGGTTCTATAACACTTGGATGTTCTTAAGAATATTCATTTGGGTTTAGCGTGTCCTAAGCATGGGAGACGGACAAGAGCAAGGCTTCAGCCATGCTACCATTTAGCCGTGACCCATGGTTTAGCCAGATATTTCCAAGTTTATTGCCATGCGTGAGACATGCTAACTTTTTTGACGCGGGCATCTAACTTCTTATTAATCTCGAACCTACTAGAACTTGTAACCAAGAAAGAATTTGGGATTGAACAATTTTCCTACATATAAAATTTCAAAAATTATAAAATTTTGAAAGTGATAAAGATCCCGAAATTTGTTTTTCCCTAAATTAAAAAAAAAAAATCAAAATTTGATAATCTTGAAATTCCCGACATTATAAATCTAAAACTCCGGAAATTTTAAATCCCCGAAATTATGGAACTAGAATTTTAAAATTAGAGATATTCTAGAAAAACAGCGAATTTATTTTAAAAAGCATTCTTTCATTAGAAATGAAGAAATTCTGAACCCGTAATTTATTAAAATTTTTAATGCCAACAAATTTTTATTAAAAGGGTTACAAAAATATGTCACGCAGCCCTGCACAGCTGTAGCTTATATTTTAGATTTTTTTTCTATACTCCAAGTTAAAGTTAGCTGCGAGGTTTTGTTAGGAGTTGCGAATGCGTAGGTAGGGGGTTCGAACCCACAGCGAATAAAGATTTTTATAGCGTGCGATTATTAGTGTAGTGATTGTTTGTGCAATAGTAAATAATGATGTACTTAAATATGTGAACAAATATTAAAGCATAATGTTAATGATAATAATAAAGAAGATTATTTTTTTGGGGGGAAAAATCGGTCATCATTTTATAGAACTGTTCTCTATAGTTTGGAGACTTCTCCGATATATACTTTATATTAGCTGGACTTTTAGATTTTCTGGAACTATTCTATGTTTCTCGCATCTTGGCTTCTAATAAAGATTACGTCACCTCATCCTTTATATTTTATAGAACTTTGTAACACATTTCGTAGAATAGCTTAATGCAATGTAAAACCAAGAAGATTTTAACTTTTACTAAACTACCCGCCGTATCCTCTACTAAAGGACTATTTCTGTAAAATTTAATGGATTTTTTTTTCATATAGGAGTTCTGACTGCTGAACTGCGCAGATAAGATAGATTTGACGCCGGGAAAAATTGAAACAATGACTTCAAGGTACCTATAAACAGCGTAGCTCGACCTTGAAAAGGGTCGCATGTCAGACAAATGGAAGTACAGAATAGGTATGCTGGGCACTCGAAATTTTCCATAAAAATCGGAGTCCCTCGCCCTACGTCTCATTCTTCAAACATCGCGCTCGACAAAAAATGCCTGCTTCCCTCCCTAGCTGCACATTGCACAATATACTATTTGGGGTCTTTGGAATAACTTCTGTGGGTTTGGGAAAACATTACAGGAAAGTTAGAGGACTGGTATATTTCGTATTTTTCTAACAGAATAAAAATCAAGGTTGCCTTTTTATACATTTTATACGTTTTTGATAACTCAGCTTTATTATTTCACAAACCCTTACTTGTTTGAACAAATTAAATTTTGTTGAAACAATATTTTTCCAGAAAGTTTGTGAATTTTCTTTCTTTTCTGCTACAAATATTGCAACTAATGATTGTTGAAAATATAAATATAATTTGTTATAATCATGAATTGTTTAAAAGTGACCTATGTTCCTGTTGAATCAGACATATCATTTCTGAAGTCTTTTTGCTACCTCATAAAGGAAGCTTTGTAATGGTAACATTTTCCAAAAATTTTAAATTCATTTAATTGAAACTTCCTCAATTTAATAATGTCTAATACAATGTTCAGAGCAATTTTCCGGATGTGTGTGTGTGTGTGTGTGGATGTCACACTTTCTTGTAAACACAATAACTTGAAAACGGTTGCAGATAAATTGATGAAATTTGGAAGGTTTATTTTCACCACTAATATCTTGAAACTGACCAAAGGATTTCTAAAAATATTTATTGCATTATTTTAACACTTAATATTATTTAAAAAATCGGTTTTTTATAGTAAAACTTTTTTCATTACCATAATTCAAAGTTGATGCAAGAATATAAAAGATTCATTGGTTCGATACGAATCGATTAACCTATAATTTCAATACATTTTTATCAGAGAGTAGGGAAGTTATGGTAATTTATATATTTTGAAAATCGGGGTTTTAAAGTAAAACTTTTTTCATTAACATAAATCGAAGTTGATGCAGGAACATAAAAGATCCCTTGGTTCGAGACAAATCGATTGACCTATAATATTGATGTATTTTATTGAAGAGCAAGGAAGCTATGGTAATGCATAATATTTGAAAACACTGTTTTTTATTGAAAAATTAAAATAATTTTTGTTTAAAAATGCAACTTCTTGATTGAAAGTTAATTGTTTTAATTGAAAACTCAACTCTTGACTTAAATTAACTTAGCATGAGGCTGGCAAAGGCATACGGTGCGATAGAATTTCCCCCTTCCCTTTCCAGCTCGAAAAATTACTATTTTAAATATAAAATTTGATTTTTCTGAATTGTCATTGTATTTAAAATTTTTTTTTGCAATATTTTGTATTTTTTGTAAATTTCTATTCTTAAATTAATGAAAATGAAAACTTTAGTTTGTCTATTATTTAAAAAACCACAAATGCTTCCTCTACGAGGAGAAAATACATTTGCTAACGGGAAACAAAGTGCTCGTGAAATGACCACCATATAAATGTAAATACAAATAAAGTGGAAACACTCGAGATCGAATTCACAGCTAGTGTATGCTTATCACGAATCTGCCCTCTATTTATTGCCATCAAGTGTAGGTTAAAAGAAATCTGCAACTTAACTGCTTAATTAAAAAAATATTTAAAAAATTTTAAGTGGCTCAAACCGAAAATATTTTAGTCATGTATCGGGTCACTTCGTTGTTCTTGAAATAATCTCAAAAAACCAACAAAAAAGAAAAAAATGTAAAAAATTCACGAAAAATTGAATGTGCTTAAATTATTTAATATTTAGTTTTTAATATGAAAAATCTTGAAACTTGTTTCCGCATAGGTCAAAGTTCAGTGACGCATCAGCTTATACGCTTCAAACCACTAAAAAAATTACAGTAAGTCTCCATCATTTCAAGTCGCCAGTATTTCAAGACCCCAACATTTCAAACCCCCCGTATACGGTTATTTCAAATTGCGCAGTTCCGCCAACTCCCACCACGGTCCCTATACACTCTCCTCCGCGTCTGTGACTGATCAATAAAAAAAGAGGCCCGAAGAGCGGGAAACCTTGAATTGAGTATTGTTTCACGACGTCATGGGAATACGTCGCACGACGTTTTCGAGAAAATATTATAAACGTAAAAGTCATAAATGTACAAATAGAAATATTTCTCAAGTGTAGAATCTATTTTCTCAGTCATGTTCCATTCTTTTGTCGATTCACGACCTTTCAGTTTCACGAAATAAAATAAAATATCCTCTATGTCAGGTCAGTGATACTCTAAAGTCAAATTTCGGACAGTTTCTTGTACTTCGTGAAACTGACAGTTCTTCAAACGATAAAAGGATGAAGAAAAATAATTGCGCAAATGCATTCTACACGTGATAAGATTACTATGTAGACCTTTATAACTTACCTTCACGTTTCGGAGATTTTTTCCTAGAAGACGTATGCAACTGCAGTACCGTGTACTAACCTTCCTGATGGCTGGCATTTACATCTATCGACGACATGCCACAAATCTCAATATTGCGCGAAATATTTGAGTCGTTTTTTCATTCTATAATTTAGATCTTTAGCTGGCAAATTGTCGTTCGCAACAAAAACACTTGAAAGACACTTGAAAAACACTGATTGCATGCATACAGATTAATGGACCGCGAGTTTTCAAACTGCGCAGTAAGCCGAGACCGTCTGAACCATTTTCACTTCTGATGCATCATATAGCATACTACACGCGACTGACTGCTCGCGCACTCGGCCCTCCCAAGGTGAGATTCTCGAACGTCTCTCGCCCTACGCGCTCAGAAATTGCGTGGACCAGCAGTTCTAGGAATGTCGAATGTATTTATTATTGATTTCAAATCACCCGCGCTTTTCGGCTGAAAAAGTAGCAACGGGCGGCGCATAGATAAAGGAACGGGGCAGCCAATAAGCGGCGTCGATAAAAATAAACTGTCCACTCGCGGTAAGGGTGAGGCCCCCTCCAGCATTGAACATAACGAATTCCCACGTTTCAAGGACGCTGAAATGTTGGAGACTTTACTGTATATATATAATGCACGCAACGCACTTCCTTAACGCAGAATATTGCACGCTGGGGGTATCGGTCGAAATGGTCCATATATACTAACCAAAGAAATTATTACCGCTTGTGAGAAACGACCAGTGCCGAAGCAAAAGTTTTTGGTGGCCCGAGTTATATGTAATTTTCTTACTTGAGGCGGGATATTGTTCTGACATTTGTCACTGAAATGTTGTATAATAACTGGGGAAGCGTTGAGTATCATGGCGGGCTTTGATTTAAATGTCCCATAAATTTATACAAAGTATACAATATAATGATCCCGGTTGTAAAAAAAATCCCTTGACATGAAAAGTCTGAACTTAGAAGAAATAGGTTTGAAATATTCAAAAATTTCTTATACTTGAACACTAAATTTATAAAAGATTTCACAGTTTGAAATTATTATGACTTATTTGTTCGAAGTGACTAAATATTTGATGCAAAAATGTTGTATCCTTTACCCTATCTTGAGAAAAAAATGCAAATGATTTTATTATGAAAATTAAATGATATATTTTTGAATTTGTGAAAAAAATTTTTAATATGAAATATTTGCTTTCCAAATTAAGGATCACACCAAACAAAACATACAAAACTTATAAGAAAATAAAAAAATGTATGGATGAAAAATCCGCTATACCTGCATTGATTAAAAATAGTATAAAAATTATTAAAATAAACACTGACATGAATGAAAAGTAAAGTAAGGAAACAAACTTCTAATTGAATATTTTTCGGAACAAATATATAATTTGATATGCTTTGATGTTCACAAAATCATGAAGACAATTTTTGGGAAAATTCAATTTTTCGACCTTTTTGAATTTTGAACTTTTACCCTAAAACTAATAATTTCAAAATGTGGTAGCCGCTCGACCGGGAAATGAGCAGCTTTTTTTAAACCCGGAACACCGGAAATCGACCGTGAATTTAGTGGTTAAACAAATGTAAACGTCCGATTGAAGCTTTTTAAACTATTTTCACTTTTAAAGTAATTTAAAATGAATAAACTAATTATTAAACACTTTTCTTCAATTTAAAATCACACGCGTTCAAATATTGTTTCAGTTTATATATTCCACTTGAACCCATTGCGAATTAAAATTTTAATGCAAATTTCGGTGAGACCTAGTTTGCAGAAAAATTGTAGAAAAGCAGAGCTTTCCTGCATTTGTCTGCGAATAATTCTCTCTGCATGGAATTTTTTCCTACAAATATCCGTCAAACCTAATTTACAGAGAACTTGCAGGAGATAGACAGAGAAATGCCGAGATTCTCTGCATTTCGCTGCAAATAATTTTTCTCCGCATACTTATTTTCACGCAAATATCCGTGAGTCAAAATTAGCAGAGAAATTAGGGAGTTTTGAAGCTAAAAGAAGGAAAATTTATCTGCATTTATCTGCAAACGTGATTGCAGACTGGCCGCGGAAAAAATACAGAAAGAATTTTCCACCAGGGAATATTTCTGACTCAACACGTTTAGTAATAGTTTAAACAATTTTTATTTGTTAAAACAACTATTTTCCTAAGAATCGTATAATGTTTTCTTTCTGGAGTTAATGACACAATTAATGAATGATAAAAGTATTATTTTTTGTTTATAATATTTTGCAATTTTTCAAACAATTTGCATTTACTTAAATAATTTTTTATCCTTTCAATCGTGAACAGTTAGTTTTGCCTTGAATTAATGTCGCAGATAAGGAATGTCCAGAATGATATTGTTTGTGAAAGGCGTTAACTATTTGAGCAATTAATACCACTTGCTCCTCCTTTTCATTGCCAAATATTTTGAGTTGGAAACATTATTCTTGAAAGTAATCAACATTTTTTATACAAATTAAAAGTTATCAGATGAAAATTATTCTCGAACATTCCTTAATAAAGTTTTATCTTTGATTCGCAAAAAGTTAATATAACGTACTTCTTTTTTCCATTTCTTCGAAAACCGAGCAATACCCATTTGAAACCCCATGTTAATTTTGAAAGCCAGGCGGCACGAGTCAATGATAACAGATTAAAAAAAAAATGAAAATTATTTTTCCCTAAAACAAACAAATTAGGGAAGGGGATATCGATCGCCGAAAGTCGAAAGTAAAATTTTTACAGCTATAAATTTGGATCACCCTATTACACTGATGCAAGACCTTTCTTATAAATCTGAAAATCTTAAAGAAATTTCAGTTCTGAAGATTCAAGAAACTCAACTTGGTTGTCAAATAAAAAATGGTTGAAATAAGTTTTAAAAAATCACCTCCCGCGATAATCCTCGAGGGCTGGCGATCACCGGGTTTTCCATAAATTGTCATAGATTTCCACAAATTCCAATAAATTTCCGGAATATGCCTACATGGAGAATATGAAAAGGTAAGTGCGAATTGAATTATAAACACCTTTTTTAACAAGCATATAGTTTCACTTTTATTTGATCTTATCATGTACGCAATATTACCGGATATTATGTATCAAAAACAAGGGAGGAAACGGGATGTAGGGGTTCTGTAAATAAGTAATATTATTCTTCAATTACGGATTTTACTCATTGAGAGATTCTCTAGAATTCTCATTGGAACATTTTTATTAAACAAATGTTATTTAGAAAAAGTATTTTTTATAACATAAACAATTTTTAAGCCCGAAATGAAACTTCAGAAGGATCTCGTTATGATTGATCTTAGTTTTAAAATTTGTCAAATTTATTATTAAATATTTAAGTTGATGTAAAAAGTAGTAATTTATTTCGGAATTAACATTTGAAAAATCTATTTTGTAATATTTTATTCGTTTGTTAAATTCT